>JAXGGA010002414.1:0-123127 GCA_038373865.1 Uloborus plumipes | reverse complement strand
AAAAATGAGTTATTAACAGATAGATTTACTTTTCAAAACAAATAAATACTACAGCATTTCAGACCTATTTCCTTTTTGTTAAACTAATATAAAGCATTAGAAAATTTTTAAAATATAAGTTTTATTTAAAATTAAAATATCCGTGTAGCTCAACTAAGTATCTTAACACAGCGATTGTTTAATCGAGCGTGTATATATATAGATGTATATAATTGAACTTTCTATAGTATTAGGGACTTTAAGGTTTCTTTCATTATTTCCTACTGATCGATTTTGAATAAAAATTTATCGTTACTAATGCATTTATTTCCAGGAAAGAATAGTAATATTTTCGTTAAGCGCAGCCACTTTGTTTCCAAAGTAACGTACTTCTGCCGGAAAATATTTAATTCCAGTAAAATGAAAATACGTATGTATACACGCAGATATGAACAACTGATTACATTTACGAATTAAATTTTAAAATAATTACCAGAAACTTCTGATCTCTAATAAACGTTTGCTAGTTTGTGTTAAAAATAACCGCGAATTAATATTGTTCTTCAAAAAAAAATCACAAGAAGTCTCTTCTTTTATAATAAAACGAACGCTTACCATTTAAAACTTCAAAGCATTATATCAGCCAAAGGTCAAATTTTAAATCACTCTAAGGAGTTACGGTTTCGTCCAAACTGTTCTTCTACAAGCAAAACTAAAAATAATTCCCTACCGAATTATCAGCTTATATTTGTTGAAAAGAAAACTAAATTTGATATTAATATATCTTATACATCACGCACATTAACATTCACTTATTTTGCGTTGTTAAAGAACACTACAGTGGGAACAGCTAAAAACAAGTTTTAAAAAAGAATAATAGTTTTTTTTTTTTTAATAATAAAGAAGAAACGTCTAGCTTTAGCTTCTTTAAAAGTATTTTGTTTTATTTTGAGACACATGATTTATTACAAAGCAGCAACAAATGCTTTATATGTTACGCAATAAAGTGTTTTTATTTCCATGCTGTTTTGATTTTTACCGTTAGCTAAAATATATGACTTAAGGATTTAGAGAGAGCAAAAAAGCTATTAGTTCAGTAACTGAAAAACCATCATTCGCATTTTTAGATTAACCTTAAGATATATCGTTCGGTCAAAACATTTTTCTAAGAAGTAAAACCAATATTGTGACTATCCAATCAAGCAAATCTGTGCTTGATTTTTAAAAGAACAATTTTTAGGACCCACCACATTTAGCCGAAAATATTCCAAGCCAAAACCAGTTGCTTTCATTTTGAACGAGATGTGCAAAGGTTCAAAAAAACTTCGCAAAATTAATTTTACTTAAAAGGAGTGCTTTTGATGTTCTTATCAACAACAATTAAGTGCGGGACATTCTTCTCTTCTTCTGGTAATTTTATTGCTCCCAGAACCCAATACGGATTTTTAACATCAATAAACTATACTTTTCGAAACACATCATTTTCATTACATCAAGCCTCACTCTCAAAATTAATATTACGCGCAAATAGAACGGTGTTTTGCAGCCGGCGGCCGTCCCGTTTGCGTTTTCTATTGCATTAATCTAAGGCGAAAACCGCGCTGCGGCTTTCCGCTACCACACCAAGAGAACTTACAATCAACAAGTCCTTACCTCTACGGCTGAGAGAGATTTAGAGGATTACTGCGTCCCTTCGGCGAAACAAGCAGTTCTTAGCAAAGATTTTCTTTTTATACTTTTTTTGCTACTAGTTCCACAATGCGCGAAAAGTTTGCGATAAAATTATCAACCGGGAAAATAATTTTCTTTTTTTTTTCTCCACCGGGAAAAAAATAAAATCACAAAAACTGGTTAAGTTTTTAAGAGCGAAAACTGCACATGAACATCCTCAGATCCAGCACAAGTATTTGTAATCTAGGAAGCAGTTTGAAGAAAGGCAGTACTGCTGTGATGTAGGCGAGTCAGTCGACTGAGGATTCCTGTTCTGTCGGGAACCTGTAGATCAGCGACGCTTTTCCTTTTGCCACCAAACAGCCTGCATCCTCTAGCCAGGTAGGCCCTCTATCGGTTCTCCCGCGAGTTAGCGATCGTCCCCTTTTGCTTCATTCAGATTTCGACTCACAAACGGAGATATTTTTTTTGGTTTCCGTGTTCAGTACGCAATCAATTTTTAAAAAATGTACATATTGTTGTATTTTATGTAAATTCGATTAAAGTTCGGAGTGCGACTGGTCGCGGATTGAACAGAGACACAAAGAAGTAGCGTTGAATGATACCTTGGAGTTGAAAATATATAGTTCTTTAAATAAACTTTAACCCGAAAAAGAAAACAAAGGGGAACTATACAAACAGAATGCCGAATTAGTATGGTAATTGCTTTTTTCATTACTTGAGAGACCAACATTAAAAAAAAAAGAAAAGGAAAGAAACAGAAGTTAAAAAGTTAAAACTTAGTTTCTTTTTTAAAGTAGAGATGCTTACTAAAGTACATTTAAGATTAAAAGATATTAAACGTTAACAATGGAAAATGAAGTTGTGAAAAATTATTCGACGATTCTGAGATTTAAACAAAAAAGGAAAGTCCAAACTGTAAATCAGTTTGGGTTTTCTAATAATTTACTATTTATATAATTTATAAAAACAAATTTCAAAAAAAAAAAAATAATTAGACTATTTTTAAACATTTTTATGAATTGTAATTTCATGGTAACCCTTTCTAATCAACTAATTGTCTTAACTTTTTCTTAAATAGCTTAAATATAACGTAATTAATTGAAATTTGCAATCAATATTAAAACGTTTCTCTAAAGAATGTTACTTTGTATTTTAACTACAGTAGAACCTCATAAGTCAGGATTAATAGGGGATAAAGTCGTTCGGATTAATGAAAGTACATCTTAAACATAATGAATTAGAAATTGAGCAACCGTATATGAACTACTGCACATAAGCACATAATAAAAATTTAACTCTGTACTCAGGATAATAAAATATAAAACTCACATAAGAGAAAAGCACACTGCAACATTACTAAATACGGCCTCCAAAAATATGTTAATGTACTAATTCCTTTTTATTGATATAGTTTATAGGGAATGTGGGGCAAAGTGAAATAGTTGCGATAACTTACCGGTTTCAAAATGGACAAATTGAAAATGTGCTTTGAAAAGTATTGTGAATAAAGAAGGAAGAATGTATTTTGTTATTTAACTTGCGTTATTTATTATTATTTTTTTTATTTTTAGCAGTTATTTTATATTGGCCGACAAAGAAAAGGTGGAAATTTCCCCTCAATCGAATACAATCGAATAAAATAGTTCTTAATGGAATAATAAATACATTAATATATGAAAAGACAATTTTTGAATAAAATAATGCATAAAACAATAAGTGAATGAATAATAAATAAATAAGTGAATTAGTAAAAAAAATGTAAGTGAATTAATAAATTAAGACCATACGTATAGGAAATGAACTCTTACACATTTCCCTATCCGCTTTGCCCGGCGTGGACTTGACCAATAACATTGAACGTTTAAAATCTAAACATGCTTTGCAAAAATTTATTAAGAACTGCATTAGACATCAATAGATGTCAATAATATTAAAAGAATAATCACAAAATCGTTTTATAATAAAAAGAAGTATTTTTGAAAAACAACAAATATTACGAAAAAAAGGTATCGTATGTTTGAAAATAACTTGTATGTATTTTTTTATTGATTTTTTTGACGGAAACAACTATTTGTCTAGGAACTTATTTCAAAAACTTCTAGACAGGTAGCACTGTAAACTGAAAAAATTTTATAATTTCACTTAGCAAGGCTATTATACCACTTCGCTCACATTTTCATTCATATGACTGACCAGATTAAACTCAATTCCGGTTTAATAGAGTGCGACGAATATAAAGTTAACTTGTATTTTAACTTATACTGAACAATCAAGAACATTTAGGATGCAATAACAATATTTATGTTTTTCAATACAGATTACTTGTTCTCGCGCTGAAGTCACAGTTCCAATATTACATCGTAGTTCTCTAAAGATAATGCAATTATAGAACTCGATGTCTAGTTAGGGTTTACTCATTTCTGTTTGCGAAATAACTCGCTATAATCCGTTTAAACTAACAAAAAGTAATTCCCTCTGTTGCTGCTGCCGCCGCTGTCTGAGACAATTTCTGCCATGCACGTTTCAAACTCTCACGAGTCTAAAGTTATTAAAGGAAATATTGCGAGAGAAGTGTATAAATAATGCATTACTTTATGGCAGAAAAGCAGATACAAAACATTTACAGATAGAAACGGTAGTTAAAATAACACAAATTGAAATTCAAATAATTATTTCTTTTATTTGCTCCACTCAGCTTTCTGTCTTTAATTAATGAATAATATTTTTTATTCAAAAAATTGGTCTGTTTTCCGTTAAAGAGTCAACTCTTAGAAGCACGCAATCTTCGTTTTTGATGGGCCAATCGGTTATTTTAACCCGAGTAACAAACACTATCCGATTTAAAGCAGAAAGAGTGCGGCTTCCGTTTTTTACAGAGCAGCTTTAAGGTGGAAATTCTATTTTGCTCAGACGCACATACCATAAGGACCCGTTTATAGGGTAGGCAACCATTCACAATAATACATTCATACTATAAAATGACAAGGACAAAAAAGACAGAATGTGCCCATGCCGGGAGTTGAAGATGGAATCTCCCAATCCGCAGTCTGACTTCACTGATCACTAGACAAGATGGCCTCAATGTTGTAGAGGAAATAAATGCTGTTCTTAATCTAATTCAATAGCTATTAAATATTTTGTAGCTAATTTTCGTAAAATACCTGAAGGCTACTATGAAGTACAGAATAGAGTTTGGAATAAAATGTTTTTAGTGAGAACTTGTTACTATTTATGTTCCTTATTGATTGGAGACAAAACGTGAAAAGTTTGACCAAATGTTTACTTTAATACATTTTTTTCTTTACAAACTTTTTTTGTGGAGTTGACACAATCTTTTTATTAGTGGCTTTTTAGAGTATTCAAGCTGACCTATATTAACTCTTCACTGCACGATTTTTTATATTTTCATGAAAAAAGTCATATGTTACCTTTTAATAACTCTGAGTTCAGGAAAAATGAAGAAAAAAATTTATCTTAAAAATGTGCACCAAAAATGATGTTTTAATTGTTTGTTTTACATATGGCACAAAGCACATAGCATATGCTTTGTATACCGATAAGTGTAATAATCTACAATGTGTTTTGTGCCATAAGTGGTACAAACAAATTTGCCACTAAGTGTATTAAAACATTTTTAGAACAAAGGAAATAATGACTAAACACACTTCTAACGGAAATGCAGACACTTTTTTTCAAAAGTAAGAACTGTAATAGAATAGCAATGTTCCAGAAGGGGCGTAAAACTCAGTTTAACTGCATTTAAAAAGTCATTGGAATATATGAGGGTTTATTTGGTTTGTGCCAGATCTGGCACACCGTGCAGTGAAGGGTTAAAATAGGGTTGGCACACAGAGGTTAAAATTTTCAAATGTTGAAATAATTAAATGACTAATGAAATTCTATTAAAAGATCCTGGCAGTAAATCTATCTAAAGTAATATCATAAATACATTAAATTATTAAAAATAACAAAATATTGGTTTTAAAAGAGTATGCAATGAATTTAATTTGAATTAGCAATGGTTCTGGTAGTTAAAAATGTCACAATTTATTTGCAAAGCGACTGTTTCTATGCTTCTGATAATGGAATGTGGGAGTTTTGTAACGCATTTTTTAGGATAAATATGGCGAACTGCAATATAAAACTGCAGCGACATGCTTTAGATCAGTGGTTCTCAACGGGGGCGATACCGCCCCCTGGTGGACAGTGAGAGGATTCTTAGGGTCGGTGAACATATTTTGGGCGGCAGGGGAGGGGGGGCGATGGACATATTTTGGGTGGTAAAGGGACGGTGGGTATATTTTGAAAAGTGCTTGTGGTGACATGTTTTGGGTGGAGGTGGCACGAAACCATCTTTTATATAGCCAAGGGATAGCTTTAAAATTTATTTTCTGGGAGTTATCTCCCGAATCCTGATCTTTCTCCTAACGTCATGGAGATAATCTAACAAAAAATCTGACAATAGTACTTGAATTTCGGAAAAGTTTTTGGAGATGGGTCCCCCCTTTCATAGCGTAACTACATAAAATGGCCTAAAAATGTGTTTTATTTTTGTCATTTTGAAGTTCGAGGAAGAGTCCCAAATCCCCCAACCCTGCATAATTTAGCCAGCCAATATATTAGAGTATCCCAAAGAAACAAAAGTCGGAATTTTGTAACGCATACCCTCTTATTTTTTTCCCTTTTACATCAAAACAATTGTAAAAAAAGTTTCATGCGATTTGAACAACGGTAACGCGTGCCGACTTGCGTCCGAAAGTGCGAACTAGCCCTTTTTCACTAGGCCAATTCGAAAAAAGCTTTTTTCGGAAATTCAAAATTTCATGTTGATAAAACGCTTCCCCTAGATCCCAACATGTCCAAAAAAATCATTTATCCAAATTAAAAAATATTTGCCAAACGAGGCTTAAAATTCATAATTTTCTTCAAAAAATAGCTTCTTTTCTATGTATTTTGTAAACAACGAAAGATAAATTTTAAAACATTACCAAGATGAAAAATATGAAGCATAAAGTATGTAATTAAAGCTAAATATAAGTTTTTTTTTCTCTCGTTTTATATTTATTTCTCCTGGAATTTACTCAAAATTAAGGTTTTTTCATGTTTTAAGTTAAACTTCTCCATTTTAAATACTACATTTTTTTTTATTCATCTGGAAGTATGTTCTTTAGTGATTTTGGAACTTGATATTTTCTTTAAATGTATCTGTAATTTAAAATAAATAGTTAAAAATAAATAAATTGAAAAAATAAAATTAAAAAAAAAACTATGACAACGATTTATTTACAACATACAGGGTGTCCACTCCAATCGTGGACCAATAGCTAATTTCTAAACCGTTAGAGGTACGCATATAGTTTATTTAGGAAAAAATCTCCAAATTATGAAAGGAATTTTGGGTCTATTCAATGTTTTTCAAAAAATCAAATTTTGAAAAAGTTACGAAATTTAAATTTTTATACAGCCCCCCAGTCCTATCAATCATATTAAGTAAAACATTCTTGACACTGTAACGTTTAAAACTTAAAAAAAATCACTCCTCTACCACAAAAATTGACCGAGTTATGACGTTTTGAAAAATCAAGATTTTGCATTATTTCATGACGTCACCGAGAGATCGCTTAAGTGACCGTATGCGAAATCCTTCAAAATCTTGGTTTTTCAAAACGTCATAACTCGGTCAATTTTTGTGGTAGAAGAGTGATTTTTTTTTAGTTTTAAACGTTACAGTGTCAAGAATGTTTTACTAAATATGATTGATAGGACTGGGGGGCTGTATAAAAATTTAAATTTCGTAACTCTTTCAAAATTTGATTTTTTGAAAAACATTGAATAGACCCAAAATTCCTTTCGTAATTTGGAGATTTTTTCCTAAATAAACTCTATGCTTATCTCTAACGGTTTAGAAATTAGCTATTGGTCCACGATTGGAGTGGACACCCTGTATATTTACTACGATATTACAGTACAATAAACATTACTAAACATACTATCGTTTTAATGTTTGTTTATTGCAGTCAGAGTATACAGGGTGTCCACTCCTATCGTGGACCAATAGCTAATTTCTAAACCTGTATCATTTACTGGTCTAAACACTGAGACCATCCTTTTTTCTTCAAGGAATTAAGTGGTATTCGCCCATAGAGAAGGACTCTAATTGAGAAAACTATCATCAATTTTGAGCCTAGTAAGCAAAGGCTATCTTTTAAATGATATGAACTTATCAATTGTTTTCTCTCCAAGATAATAAAATAAAAGGTAACAAATGCACGATATGAGGAAGTAACTGAATAAACAATTAGTTACTTCCCCCCCCCCCCCATTTTTTTCGATTCGGCTCAGAACACAAGTATTAGTTTAAACAAGTAAGCACAAGTCGGCATAATTTGTAATTTTTGAAATTACAATAAACATTTTCGACAACCATATTTTAACCCGACAATTAAACAAACATTTATTCAATTTTTTAAAAGAAATTAGGTTCCCAGCACGAGGCATAAAATTTATATATTTCTCTAAATATTAGATTTTTTCTATTTATTTATTGCATCATTTGTGAATTTTAAGTATACACTTAAAGAAAATATCAAGTCCCAAAATCACTAAAGAACAAACTTTCAAAACAGTATTTGCAGATGAATAATAAAAAAATGTAGTAACGGAATGTGTGACAAAGTGGAATAGCAGGTGTGGTGGGTACATGACTTAATGAAACTTCAATGAACACTCTACAAAAATCGCTAAGTCTGGCGCCTCTCCCTCCTCCAATTTGACGAAGAAAACGATAAATGGAATCGCCTGAATCGACTGCGGTGCAAAGAAAGTAACAATCCTTTTGCTACATCAGACGGAAGACAGGAAGTCGTTGACGCACCCCCAATTTATGACTGCACAAGAATGCAAGCTCCTCCCACGCGAGAAACATCTGTGGAAGAAAACAGTTACGGATACAACGAAGAGCCCCCATGATCGAAGGAGGAATCAAAAAAGGAGTTTAAAAGAAGCTGAAAAGTGGCAGTTTTGCACCTGGCAAGGGGTCTGAGGGAGAGAAGAGAAGTGAAAAGAACAAGACGAAAAAGATGATATAAAGGAAAGTCAACAGAGATTAGGAGATTTTTTTTCGAATTCTGTCAAGGATTTTCTGTGGATATTGGGGCCGGTTTTGAGCGTCTCTGAATATTAGAATTTTGAGCGCCAATTCTGGTACTCAATAATCCGGTGTGATGGAAGGCATGAACCAGACAACAAAATAATGACGAGGATGAAGGAGACAAAAATCCAACATTTAATGTTACTTGGATACCAGAATAAATACGTAAACCCCATGTGGTGAGTTTGTTTTTTTTTTAGATGTGTTAGTATTGCATTTTTTGAACGCCGCGCTTGTGGGCATTTCACTCCAATGCAATGTACTTGATTTTTTTTGTGTCGTGTTTAATTGCGGAATGTCAAGTGAGCAAATTTTTACTGTGTGATAATTTAACTTTATAATTTGTTTTCTTCTAGTCTTGTAATAATGTTTTGTGGATTTTTTTTAAGCACTAACCATCACGCGGCCTAATTTATTCCTTTTTCAAAATTTGTAACGTTCTTTGCTCACTGCATTCCAGATGAGGTTGTTTTTTTTAGGAATTGGAGCAATGCTCGAAGCGAGTTTTTCCTTTTCAGCAGGATATTTATCTTTTTCTTACAGCAGAAATAAAGCTTATCTTAAATATTGGGAATATCAGTTTTAACTATGTTTTAAATTATTTTATAAGGTAAATTATTGAAGATTATAGGATGAGAATTTCTATTAATTTGTTAAAGTCAATTCTTTGTGGAAATTAACTTCTTTTGGAGAGAAACTTTTTTTTTTTTTGAGTAACATGTTTGGTAGGGTGTATGTTAGCCATGAATCAGATAAACCATCTAGCTAAACTAAGAAACCATTAATTATTTTTTAAACTCACTACACCACAGCAGGGTAAAGTAAAATGGTGAAATATTTCCCCAGCTTGCAGTGTAACCTATCTAGCAATATTTTAAATAGTTCCTAAACAGATAGTTAATTCCTGTCAAAAAATAAGTAGCTCCTAAGATCAACGAAAAAATTATACAAGCCATTTGATACCTTTAATATTTGAAATCTTGATACCTTTATTATAACACAAGCAAAAGAAAAATAGAACGCAGTCAAAAATCAAACACCAAAAAAGGTCGAAAAAATTACGTACTCACTGGAAAAGGTAGTTTAGTTCACGTCTTGTACCTTTTCCGGTGAGTACGTAATTTTTCCGATCTTTTTGGTGCTTGATTTTTGACTGCGTTCTATTTTTCTTTTGCTTGTGTTATTCTGTCGTTCTTTTTATTCAAGGCTCTTCTGATAGAACTGTAAGGGAAGGTGACATGTTATTGGGACCTTCCCTCATGTCAGATAGAAAGAGCCTTGCGAACCAGGGATCTGGTCTTCCCCTGATGACATTCCAGTCCTTGGTTCGCCTTTTCATCTTTACCTTTTGTAAGGATGAAATATTTTTTGGAAAAAAAAAAAAAATTATATATATATATATATATATACAGGGTGTCCACTCCAATCGTGGACCAATAGCTAATTTCTAAACCGTTAGAGATAAGCATATAGTTTATTTGGGAAAAAATCTCCAAATTATGAAAGGAATTTTGGGTCTATTCAATGTTTTTCAAAAAATCAAATTTTGAAAGAGTTACGAAATTTAAATTTTTATACAGCCCCCCAGTCCTGTCAATCATATTTAGTAAAACATTCTTCACACTGTAACGTTTAAAACTAAAAAAAAATCACATTTCTACCACAAAAATTGACCGAGTTATGACGTTTTGAAAAATCAAGATTTTGCATTGTTTCATGACGTCATCGAGAGATCGCTTAAGGGACCGTATGCGAAATCCTTCAAAATCTTGATTTTTCAAAACGTCATAACTCGGTCAATTTTTGTGGTAGAAGAGTGATTTTTTTTTTAGTTTTAAACGTTACAGTGTCAAGAATGTTTTACTAAATATGATTGATAGGACTGGGGGGCTGTATAAAAATTTAAATTTCGTAACTCTTTCAAAATTTGATTTTTTGAAAAACATTGAATAGACCCAAAATTTCTTTCATAATTTGGAGATTTTTTCCCAAATAAACTATATGCTTATCTCTAACGGTTTAGAAATTAGCTATTGGTCCACGATTGGAGTGGACACCCTGTATATATATATATATATATATATATATATATATATATATATATATATATATATATATATATATATATATATATATATATATATATATATATATATATATATATAGCGTTTCAGATTTTACTTTTAAAAAACTTCCGGTGTAAATATTCACACTCCTTACACACCCCTTTCCTTTCATAACTATACATAGCGTAAAATTTCGTTTTTAGACAAATCCGTCAAAAAGCTGCGGAAACCGTCATTCTCAAAGGCTTCTTAGTGATGTTTTACAAATGATTGCGGGAGAGAATCTCGAACTACTCGCCTCTTCTCCAATCGTGACCAAACCAAACAATGCCTAAAACTGAGTTTTTACGAGGTCAGTTTTAAAAAATTTCTTGGTGAGAGATTACTGAGTTGACCGACTTTTTGTTTCGTTAGTGCATCCTCCTAACACCAAGGGTAGCTAACAATGGTATTTTTTAACCCTCTACGACATGAGTTAACTGCATTGATGAACATGATTAAAAATGTATTACATGTAAATTTTCATACACATGCTTTACACAGAAAATCCCTTTAGCAGTGTACATGGAAAAAGGGTTGCTTCGAAAAATAAAGACCACATAATGTATTTTAAAATTTTCTAAACATTCCTTTTTTTTTTTTTTTTGCATTATATATTTTAATGTTTTACAACATACTTGTAATTAAATAAAATTTAAATGTTCGTTTAATATCATTTAAATATAGTACTCAAACTCCCTGAAAATGGCTTTAAAAAAATACTTTTCAGTTTTAATCTACGCAGGTGTGAAAAAACTGAATTGTAGTTACCTGCTTGTAGCAGTCACCCCACGACTCCATAATACACATAGTATTATTTTCGATTTGTTACCCCTTATAAACTAAGTTGTTTGACACTCACATAAGGCTATAAAATAGGATTTTCTATTTACGTACGCGAAAACTATAAAACGAATGAATAATTATGCGTTTTACTTTAACTATGACACCGATAGTGAAAGTTTATATGCGTTTCTAATTAGCTTGCGTAGTGACTACTAACCATTTGCAGACGTAGAGACCTACAGACTGTCAACCTTTTTTTTTTCATGTGTCACAGGGACGGATACAAGACAGGGGTGGTGGCTCTACCCTTGGGAGCCTCTTCACCGGTAATTTTTAGAGGTAGAAGTTCAAAAACGCAATTCAATATGAGTTTTATTGAAGTTGGGGGAAGGAGGTTTGGCATTTTCACGCAAAAATGTTTTGGAACTGAAGTCCGAAACCTTTGTGATCAATATTTGTAAACCGGTATGCATAGTAAAAATTAAGAAAAATCAATCGCCCTCAACCTTGGAAATTTCTGAATCCGCCCTTGATATGCCGCCATTATCGGCGGAAGCCAGTGCCACGAAAGTAGAGCCGCCTAGTTTCTTCAGATTACGGCACCCGAGCTGTTATGATGCGAAACTGCACGAGGAGTGAATTTTGCCCAGAGTATTCAAAGCAATGCAAATAGTCGCGGAATGTTGTACATGAGGCATAATCATGAAATGGACGCTTCCGATTTTTTGTATCTTCAAAATCCACCGACTGAAGACGAGTTTGAACCTGCATCTTTGGGCATGAGAGGCTTACGCATAAACACTTTGTCTGCCTGATACTATAACTACTGATTACCATGACTATTTTTTACTCCCGTTTGTGACTTTCAAACACTGTACATACTATGTGAGCTCTAAAACTAACTAATATTTTTTAAAAGGATTTTAAATAATGTTTTTGCATTTAGCTTTCAGTTTTTTCCTGTATTTAATTAAGTTAAATTGTTTTTTATTATGTTCTTGCTTGATGTATAATGCGAAAAAAATACATTTTTTCTGTTGTTATTGTTATACTAATCAACATAATATTTTGAAATGACAAATATATAAAATTGTAAAGTTTATCCTTGTTATTAGATATTACAACCATAGCTTTAATTATTTTTTATTTATGCTTCTAGTAACTGTATCTTGAAAATTTACCATGAAAATACAATAAGACATTTCATCTACAGAAATTTCAGCCTCTATATATGACAGAAAAATCAACATCATTATATTTGACAAAATCCAAAGAATAAGCGTGTCTAAACTAAAATTCCCTTCAAATCTTCTTGACACTTAACAGGCATTCTTTGTGATTTTGTTTCTTGTTCCAAAACTTTTTTTTAGTAACAGGATACAAGCCTTTTTATGTAGCCTGATTCCTTTCAATTATCCACATTTTTAGGAACACAATTTTTCTAGGATGTTATTCTATTACCGATCTTTTACAAGCAATATAATTACATATGAGACATTGAGTATGAAATTACTATGATTAAAATATATTTAAAGTAAAGCTAGAACAGTTTGCGTATAATTTAACACAATAGTAAAAACCACAAACTATCAATGCTTTGTTAAACTATTTACGTACATTTGCTCTTTAATGAATTTTCATTGCTATTTTGATGTTACTGTTTAGTGTAATGAAAAAGTTGTAAGAAAACCAAGATCACATTTTTTTCGCTACCTGTCCTCATAAGGTCGAAGACATTGGGCACATAGGAAGAAGATATTTCTGTTAATACTAACTACACAACTTAATTGTTAGCAGCAACAATTACATTTAAAGTTACATTAGTGTAAAATGTTTGCATACAAGCTGCAAGTAAATAATTTGACTTAAACTTTAATAAATCCGAAAAAGCAGTTTTGAAAGGATGCAGAAATTTTCATCTAAAAAAAACATTAAAGACACAAAGGGGACGTCAGAAAATGTGCAGCGTAGTATTAAGTTACCGTGTAACGCGCTTAACACAAAATGTGTTCATTCTCGGTTTACAATACAAAGTAACTGATAAGCCGAGTAATCTCTCTTATGTAAACGAATGAGAACAGTGTGCCATCCGTCTTTAGTAGCAGTTGCGCGAACATTCCTGTTTCGGTAGGAGAGAAAGCGCTGCATTTTGTTTAAACAGATAGAAACAATTACTGGTGATAACAATTGTCGTCTATGGCAGTAGCTTCGTGGGAAATCTCTTAAACCAAAATTACTTCTTTGAAATTTAGAGGAAGAAATTCAGGCACTTAGCTTGGTTACAGCACAGTGATATTTTCCAGCAAAATGCTCCAACCAAGCAACATTCACTTTTGACAGCATGTTCAAATACGACTTTTGAACGATTAAACATTTCTGTGTGCTAGATAAACGCTTACACCCCGAATACAAATGTAAGCTATTCTCTACAGATTTTACCTTATTTAAGTTTCGTAAAATTTTAGACATTTTAACACATTTTAAAAATGTAACTTTAGTTTAGTTAAAAGAATAAAGCTGTGTTTCCACATGGTAATGGGTGAAACACGTGATACGGCATTTTATACAATACTAGCAGTACCCGCATGGCGATGCCCGTGCGAAAAATGTAAAGAAAGTCAACTGAATACATTTAAATTCACTCCACCCTCTTAAGTAAAATTATTATATTCTTTAATTCAAATGTGCACCACGACCTTTTAAAATATATTGATGACACTTTTAATGCTATTTCAGTTTGTAGTGCTCAATGCGAGGATTATTTTAGTTTTAAAGACTTTTTTCTTCTTTTCGTGTGTGTGTGTGTGACGAACTTATTTATTTTTAGCGAAATTTTTACGTTCCAATGGAACTTTTGACACAACTGTAGAGCCAAGATTTTCGAAAACTCTCAACGACCACAGCAATATTGCCCTTGAAATTTAATATAATTCACCGATTTAACCGTAATTTCAATGTAAAATTGGTCGCCAAATCTAAATTTATTAACATAGGGAACCGATTGTATCCGGTAGATCAGCCACAACCATTCTTCCATGATTTTGAGGAAAGAAATATAATGTCTTTCGTACCATCGCTTTGAAGTGATTACAATCTAACAGTTACCCTCAAATAATCAAGATTTCACTGTCCGGGAAGTTTGGAAAATTTCCCGATTGTTGCCAAAATTTACGACGCCAAATATGAAAAGTAACTGAATAGCGGTGTTACAGAAAATGTCAGAATGGAACTATTATTATTAAAAATTTAGTGATGGCGGCATTAAATACATGTTTTAAACATGCAATAAAATACTCTTTAGACTGCAAACAACTACTGTTCCTTCCCAGACAGTTTTCTTTTTCTTTGATTTGGAGAAAGTAGTGTTTCACTGGCTGGGAGGTTTGGTAAATTTCCTGATTGTCGCCAAACTTTACGACGCCAAATGCGAAGAGGAACTGAATAGCCATCCCTAAATTTTTAACAATAATAGTTCCATTATGACATTTTCGGTCACACCGAATTTTGAGGAAGTCAACTTAATAAATTTAAATTCACTTTAACCCCTCTGAAGACAAATTATTTTATTCTTTAGTTCAAATGCGCTCCACAACCTTTTAAATTCCACTTAAAGTCATGTTAAAGTTTAAATCAATTCGCCAAATAAATATAAGAGACAGAAAGTTAAGTAAGTAACGGGAGATATTAATTAATCAAATTGAATAAATTTTCAAGGCTTAAATCTATACGCAAATTTAAATCACAAAGTAACTTCAGGGACAAAAGAGCAGCTGATCAGGAAAATGGCTCTAGTGTTTCAGTTCTGCGTACAGAGTTAGGCCTTGAAAATTGATTAAATTTAATTAATATCTCCTGTCCTAATTAACGGACAGAAACGTGCTAAAACTTTTCTTTTTCAGAAAAAAAACCCTTTCCAACTATACAGGGTGTCCACTCCAATCGTGGACCAATAGATAATTTCTAAACTGTTAGAGATAAGCATATAGTTTATTTGGGAAAAAATCTCCAAATTATGAAAGGAATTTTGTGTTTATTCAATGTTTTTCAAAAAATCAAATTTTGAAAGAGTTACGAAATTTAAATTTTTATACAGCCCCCCAGTCCTATCAATCATATCTAGTAAAACATTCTTGACACTGTAACGTTTAAAACTAAAAAAAAATCACTCTTCTACGACAAAAATTGACCGAGTTATGACGTTTTGAAAAATCAAGATTTTGCATTGTTTCATGACGTCATCGAGAGATCGCTTAAGGGACCGTATGCAAAATCCTTCAAAATCTTGATTTTTCAAAACGTCATAACTCGGTCAATTTTTGTCGTAGAAGAGTGATTTTTTTTTAGTTTTAAACGTTACAGTGTCAAGAATGTTTTACTAAATATGATTGATAGGACTGGGGGGCTGTATAAAAATTTACATTTCGTAACTCTTTCAAAATTTGATTTTTTGAAAAACATTGAATATACACAAAATTCCTTTCATAATTTGGAGATGTTTTCCCAAATAAACTATGTGCTTATCTCTAACGGTTTAGAAATTAGCTATTGGTCCACGATTGGAGTGGACACCCTGTATATAATGTTTTGGGGTGTGGGAAGGTTTTCTCCCCTCAATTATGGCGGATACACCAAAAATGAGACTACCCTAGTAAAAATGACCGGCTTCTGCAACCTTAGAAAATAGCCGGTACCGCCTTCATCCGTCTTGCTTGAAGCCGGCACCGCCTTCAGCCGTCTTGCCTGAAGCCGGCACCGTCTTCAGCCGCCTTGCTGTAAGCTGGTACTGCCATTGACCGCCTTGCTTGAAGCCGGTACCGTCTTGCATGAAGACAGTTGAAGACTGTACTAGCTTTAAGCAAGGTGGTTCTTTTCACCTTTACTGCCTTTGACTGTTTTTATCAAAGCCGGTACCAACTTTCACCCCTTTGATGAACGCTGTTCATTTTCCAATGCTACCTTGTAATAAAGGAGAATATCTACAGTAAAGCGTGACGAATGCAAATTATAATTGGAACAAAGCGTGGCTCGATCAAAAAGAAATTTATTAAAAAGACTTTTTTATGCAGCAGGATTCACTTCTTTACTATAACAATTTGACATAAGTTTTTTTTTTTTTTTTTTTGTAGATTTTGATAAATTTCAAAGAAAGTTACATTACATTGTTAAAACTATGAAAATAAACATCAAGGTTTTTGCTGTTCAGCAGAACAATTACTAAAAAAGAGAAAGAGAATTCTGTGAAATTGCAAGTTGAATTCTAAAATAGCAAAACATAAATTAATTTTGTTTTTTAAGAAGCAAACTTCCCTGATAAATTTGCTTTCTGATGACAGTTTAAAAGATTAAGCAAGCAATATTAGTTTGGGCAATGATATGAAAAATAATAAATTTCCATTAGGTGTTATAAAACTAGACAAAATATACAAATGGTTGTCAAAAGGTACACGGCAACAAAAAGTGATTGCACCCTTTTTATGAAATTATACATACAGAGTATTGATATAAAATTACACGCTTGTGTGATTTGTGTGTGTGAGATAAAATTACACATTTGTGTTCGTATAACTTCATTGTTTTTCACTATTTTGCAAAAACATTATTTACTAAACTAATAAAGATACCAATTATAAGTAATAGACAACAATATTTTTTTTTTCAGAATAACTAAACAAAGAGCAGATTGTGTTTGTCTAGTTCTTTTTGGATAGGAAATATTTTTTAGCATTTTATAAAGAATGGATGTGTGACAGAAATAAATACTTTCGGATGTAAACAGTGAATTTCGCAGTTAAGCAGTTGTAAGGGTTTTTTTTTTTTTTTTGCTCTTTAAAAGCTTTAAATAATTTTAAAAATGTATTTTTGCTGTGAAAAGTATTTTTAAAGTATGAAATGGGTGATCTGATAACAATAACTAAACATATATAAGCGCTACTTTGACGCCATCGACTTAAACCACGGATGCAAACAGGAATTACTTATCCCGCGATTAGCAACGAGTCATCACTACGCACATTGTTTTGATATTAATTAAGACCAATTCCATTTGCACTTCGATAGATGTTCAAACTTACTTTAAGAAAGAATAAAAAATGTTATCTTGATCCAATTCTAAGTATTACAACAAATTTAAGGAAAGCATTTCACCTCTCAGAATGAACTTTAAATGGATAAATAACAAATACAGCGAGACCAAGCGAAACAGGATACTAATCAAATCTATCTTAACTAAAGAAAAGCTATTTATTATTCGCAAGGAAAATTCCCCGTTGTGCAATACATGCGAAACTATAGAAGACTGATGATCTTATATGGGTCTGCCCGAGAAACTCATTTAACAGGTAACTTATCATTAACCAACTTGCAGCAAAAAATCTAACCAGAGATGACATTTTTCCCTTGGATTTATCAAGCTCCTCCAAAAGTGTAAAAACAACATATTTTCCCATTGCAATATTATAGCCACAGACACTTCCAAAAGAGGAGACAAGGTTAGCACCGGAATCGTGAACTTTAACAGTGGCGTTGAATTGATGAAAGTGGCCCCCATCAACTCTGTTTTTACAGCGGAAGGACTAGCCTTATGGCTAGCCATCATTTGCCTTTGCCAGAAGAATGCTGTAAATGTTATTCTTTATGACAGCTTGTCGATTCTTAACTCCCTCGTGGCCGTGGAAGATAAATCACCACATATCTCGCTCATGATATGGAAAGGTAGCGGCAATCTGATCGACTCTCACACGGAAATTCGACTAATCTGGACCCCAGCTCATGGGGATTGAAGAGAATGAAAAAGCAGATGAATTGGCCAACCTTGTCCACACGAAGAACCTCATCCTCCACTGGGTCGCATGTGGCGATATCATCAAGACTATTAAAAGAAACACCTGGGACTAATGTCTCTCCTCCTGGGAGATATCAAAGTTCCCCGCTAATTTCCAACATCACTTGTCAATTAAGAAGGACAATCGGCTAATCCGAAAAATCGGTTCTATGATGTGCTATTTTCGAAACTCCGGACTAGGACTCTTATGACCAATGACAAACTTTTCAAAATCAAGAGGGCCCTGTCCAATGGGGCTCGGTATGTGATATACCAATGTTAGAAATTATTTTAAAAATTAGTGGTCCGACGAACCACTAATTTTTTTTTTTTTTTTTTGCAGTGGTTCAAGGCGAGTCTTACTGGTTTGGGACCCGTGGACCAGCAGTAATTTCGAACGCTTTATGCTATGAATTTTCTGTAGGACGAGTTAATGGACCAACGAAAAAAAGATCAAATTTTGGAATAAAAAGTTCTGAATGTAAAAATTTAAGCAGAACCGGCATTCCTAATATTAATTGAAAAATAATTGAATTGAGTGTAGAAATTATTACCACACATATATATACTTGTCCTTGCCTAATCGGGTAACGGATAAACGAATAAAAATCCTGGAACCCGTCCCATAGACGCAATGTTAAAGATCCCCGCTTAATCGAATAATATTTCTTGGAACCGATAGTATTCGTTAAAGGGAGGCCAACAGTATTGCATTTGACTTTTTCTACATCCAACCACTCCTGTATTCGCTTCAGTTGGCTTAAATCTGCATGGTCGTTTTCGGCTTTGACCAGTTTTAAGGAATTATGCCCTCATGTGTTCAAAAACTTTTGATTTTTTTTTCTTTAATGCAAGAGTATTTCATTTATATTTGTAGTGTCAAGAATCGGCAATGTAATGTAAGATTTTTTGGAAAATAGCTTAATTTTTTCAATGAAATTATGAACATTATTATTGGAAAACCAGTTTTATGACTTTGTGGGCTCCTTAAAGCTCCAGGCCTCGGTACTATAGGTCTGGTATCCCCACCCAAATTGCAGCCCTAATTGTATGTAACTTCATAATTTCATGAGATCATTCTAAGCACCTCCTTGTTTTTTTGTTATGATATTTGGGATTATATAATTGCTCTGAATTTGAATCCATCTACTTCAAATTTGAAACCATGATCCTAAAAACTATTTGCATAAGATTTGTCCTTGTCATTAGCAGTAAGCTGGCGGTTTTTGGACAGGCGATAACAGATGGTCAATGCCGACTTTCTTTGGGCTAGCTGGCTGAAGCTGGTTTTTACCGTCTAAGACGTAGATGGTCAAAGCCTGCTTTCTATGGCTTAGCTGGCTGAAGCCCGTCTTAGACGGCTGAAGCCGGTCTTTACCGTCTTGGTCTTAGACGGCTAAAGCCGGTCTTAGACGGCTGAAGCCGGTCTTTGCCGTCTTGGTCTTAGACGGCTAAAGCCGGTCATTACCGTCTAAGACGTAGACGGTCAAAGCCGGCATTGACCGGCTTTTGCCGCCTGTCCAAAAACCGCCTTTAAGACGGTAAAAGCCGGTCATTTTCACTAGAGTAATTAATTAATTTAAAAATAACTAATTCGAAATTAAAAATTTGGCCTTCGAGGTGCACGAGGGCGGGGTACGTTCGAATTTTTGAGCCAAGTTTCAGGTCTGTAGGTGCTGTGGGGACTTCTGGCCAACGGTTACAAACGAACAAACACAGTCATCTTTATGTATATAGATTTTTTAAAACTTTTCTAATTCAAAAATCGAAAATCGGGCTTTGAGGTCTGGTGACCAGCCCCTTTGTGCTTCCGTGTAAAAAATTCCAGGTCCCTGCGTGCGATAGATTTGGCTGGAGAGCTCGGTCAGACAAATGGACAGACAGGCAGACACATTACACTTGCTTTTATTATTATAGAAGGTGTCCTTCCCATAATCTACTCTATATCTATATCGTTGCCACGGAGCAACAGTAAAATAGGGGCTTGAGTGGCTATGTAGGAGAAGCTTCGTTTTGTAAGCAGGAGGACGTTCGTTCGAGTCTCGCTAGTGACCTGGGTATCATTTCCATCTTTTTACGTTGTCAATCTTTCTTGCGCTTGTCTTATTTGTAAATAAAATAAGAAAGTCGAACTTCTCGAATCAATGGCACCCAATATTTCCATATTGTTCACTAAGAACACGTCAGCAACAATAGTAAAATATTCTTTTGTTGTTCTGAGACGACGATAAATACATGTATATTGTGCGTTTGTGCGGAAAAATACTTCCACTGATTTTATGTTTTTGAAATTTTAAAAGTTTTGTATCTATGTTTATATTTAAGTCTTGTACTTAATTGAATATGTTCAAATGTATAAGAACGACTGAATTCAGTTAGTACGAAAATAAATGTCTTTTAGAGATATATCTACTACATAACAATCAAGAAATACATCAAATAATTAATCTAGTGGTTAAAAACCTCATACACATAGATACTAAGGAACCTTAAGTAAATTAAATCATACGATCTTAAAACATCACCACAAACAAAATTAAAAATTAGACCAATAAAATTATTCTTCATTGTAATAAATATTGTATAATTTGCCTCATTGCCTGAAAACTTTAAATAGTTCTTAATTAAGTTTAAATACGAGCATTTCAATCCTTGATCAAACAAGTTATCCAAACAGTTGATCCCCAGAATTTTTCCGGGTAGTTTCTAAAAGGGGAGTTTCCTTCAGTCAAAAGTACTACTTTTTGTTACTGAAATGGATAGAATGATATAAAAAAATAACATGGGCCCGGAAAATACTTTAATTTTCCCAACAGTTTATTTTTTATTAATTTTTTTAAATACCCTACCTTGAAAACGGGGCGTGGTTTTTGTGACGTCAGTGGTGCACCTAACAGCTCTCTTTCCAATAATAACACCATTTTGCTTGACTTGAGTTGTCCAATCGCAGGAATCGGTGACGTCACGACCTTCGTCATCTCACTACAACCAATTAGATTTCGCGCTTACGTGCACCACTGACGTCATGCGCAGATGGGGTTTTTTTTCGGAATAGCATCTGCGCACCGGTTAAAATAATTCATAAAAAAATTTCTTAATGTGTCAAAAAATAAAAAAAAAGTCAATTCCTATGTTTTGAAGCATGCTCTTTCAGAAAAAATACTTTTGAAATTTCGGAAACTCCCCATTCTCAGAAGAGGATAAAACGGCAATTCTGCTTCATTCTTTTCTGAAACCCAGTTGTTTTAGCACTCTTCTTTCATACGAAGCCAATGGTATTTGATTAAATATTGAGAATCATTGTTTTCGAGCGATCAAGAAACTCGTCACGAAGAATCGTCACATTGGAACTCGCAGAGGTTTTGCCACAAACACGTGACTTGGCACATCTTCCGCTGAATGTGATTTGCTAACTGCCTTAAAATGACGCCCCAACGACAGTCAACTGTGAAACTTGCACAACCTCTAACAAAATAAATAAAAAAAGCTGAAACAATTTTCACTTTTAGTAGCAGCCATCATAGCTGTTCATAAGTACCCAGATTTAATTAAAAATTTAAAAACCCGACCCTGATTGCCGACCTCATATTGAAACGAACTTCACAGATCAGAAAGCATTTTCAATTCAAGTAGATTGTTTTGGAGACGACATGGCAAACACGGGAAATTAAAGAATTCTTAATAATCAAATTTTCTAGTCGCAAAAGCAGAATCAAGAGGGAAAATTGAAAATCGTCATACTAAAATCAATGACAAGTATTTTAATTGTTAACAAATAGTAACTGGCAAGATATAAACAATTTAAATCATTTAGTTTCCTTTCCTTGTCGGCAACCAAAGACATCGGTTTAAAATCGCGTGCACAAATTCTTAGCCACAATTGCTAAAAAACGTTTTAGTTCGAGTTCTGTATAACATGGAAGCTCTAAACACATTCTATTAGACGCAGAGAAAATGTTTAATTTCTTTTGGTGCTATGGTTTTAAATTTTCAAGTATCTTTTGGCTTCAAAAATTGCTTAAATGGTTTTAAAGGTTTTTAATTAATACCTTCTTCAATGAATGTCCCGTAACCTAGCTAAGAACACTCTCGATCAAACATTTTTTTCTCCAAAATCTGTCCATCCATTTAGGCATCTGTCCATCCATTAGGCATGGCAGGTATTGATTTAAAACCTTTAAAAGCCTCCGACAGATCCACAGATACGTCAGACTTATAACCTCCTTTGTTACGTCGAGGATTTATTGGGATATGCTGGAGACATTTCTACGATTGCAGATTGGGTGTATTTAACAGCAAATGAAAAAAAAAATCGGCTCACATTACCATCACCTTACTCTTAATAAGTTACTTTTAACATTACTAAGCAATTTTGCTCCTTTATGTTTATATTACGAAACACTTGTTCAAAACAAGTAAAATTTCAACGCAGGTAGACACTGTTTACATTTTCTAGGTAAAATACGTTAAAATTTCAAAACTCTCCAACGCAAAAGTTATAAACTCGTGGGTAGGAGGGTAGACTAAGGACAATGTAAACTTGAGGGTATTATTTCTAATATTTTAGATGATTGAGTTTTTAAGTTACATTTTTAAACGATGGATATTTTATAAAAACTAAATTTAATGATAGATTAGAAAAATTAGTTGAAGCTAATTTTGATTTTTTTATTCAATTCTCTAGCTTTTTGTACATTTGTTCTGATGGTAGATAGTAAATTGATGAGGCATTAGCTAATCCAAAGATTCATGAATAAAAATCAAATAAAATTATAAAGATAATTTGCCTTTTGACGCTTTTGGTAAATTTACAAATTTAACCCTTAATGTCTAAAAAATAAATGAAGATATTTTTGAATTCAACAGTTTACTAAAAATATATTTATTCTCTTTTAATAAATGCCAAACTGCACCATTTTGTTGAAAAGTCTGAAAAGTTAAAGTACAAAATAACAAGTTTCTGGACACACCCATCTCAAAGCATAAGATAATTATTTATTTCAATATATCTATTTAATTTATTTTTTGACAAATTTATGCAATTTATTAAGTTTTCTGTCATCAGTTCTTTAATCATCTCATATTCATAGCGCTGGATTCCTAAAGTTTACCCTTTTTTAAGCAAAATTTCTAAGCTTGAGAAAAAAGCCGAGTCTTATTTCATACTAATTTCAATTACTGTTGACTCCTCATTAAACGAAAAACAAACAAGCTATTGCAATTTTCACGATATATTTCACCCGAGAAAATACTTTTCTAACTCTGACATAGCTCGACGCTATTCAGGCTGGTAACTGTTTTCCGAAAGCGAAACACATACAGAGTATCAGATAGCGCTTTGCTGAGCCTTTTCTGATCTAACACGCTGTCTGCCTTCATTCTTTGATGGCTATAAAGGGCACGTTCTCGCAAGGGCGCACGTGCAGTAGAAAGCATTCCTTGTTACATAGAAATAGATATCTCGTCTCTTGCACTATTTAACCCTTTCTCTAACCTCATACACAGATACTAAGAGAAACTAATGCTTTAGGAGAGAGCCGCTCTACGTCATTTTAAATAAACGACGCAGGAACACGCTCTCGTTTTATGCACATATAATTACATTACGTATTTGCACTTAGATTTTTCTCTTGATAAGAGTTGGCGCAATCCGATTTAAAGAGTTTATGCTTAACTGAATATTACAATCATAGAGGCGTGTTTCAGCTTTAATAACCATGGTGTTTTATATTAAATTAGTGGTTTTAAAGTCTTCAAAATAGTAGTGCTATTTAATGAAGTATGGATTTTGCCTAGTGTTGTCTGAAGTAATCATCCGATTTGCTGCTTTTACTTCTCTTGATGAGTGTGCACAAAGATATATATATATAAAATAAAAATTTAATAAATTCGGGAGATAAGCCGCACTTTTTCTGTATCTCTGTAAAAAAAATTAATATTGCATAAAAAATGAACTAAATTATGTTATGCTATTCAGAGGTTACCATACAATATGTGTATTGTTACCGAACTATAACACTGGGGAACAGTTATTTTGCATCATTCTAACTTAAAGTCAATTCCTTATTAGACAAGTGTGCTGAATGATAGAAACGTATTAGATTTGTTAAATTGACTCGAGTTTTTGGATAAATACTATTAGATATTTAACTGAAAGAAAACAAATAAAAATACCAATATGAAGAGAAAAAAAATATTTTTACTAAAATCCTTTACTAGAACGATATAAAAAAATAAAATATGTTGTTCATAAAATTATTAAAACCAAAATTCCATAAAATTTTTCTATAAGCTTTTCTGTGATGGTATGGCTCAGAAAATTCTCTTATTCAAGACCGACATAGGTCTGCCGTCATGTGGCCTATCCCGAAGATCTTGGTAACTTTCTTCCATTATTATGATGTCCTGGTGGAGCCGTTCTCCTTGTTCCTTACTGTAATCGCCCAGATTACCCGGAAATCTGTCCAAATGGTTATGCAAAAATTGCAGTTTAATGCTCATAGTAGCGCCTAATGTGTGAAAATTTGGAAGAAATTTAGCAACTAATTCTGAACAGTCGAGTGCTTCATGGTACCTCAAAAAATAGTTGATTACTAAAACAAAACTTAGCCAGGCTTCAGATTCCATTTGTGTCATATGGATTAAAAATACAGTTTCTTTTGTAAGAGTGGATTTGCGGCCCATCGAAGATGCCTGCTTCTAATGTTTTCATGCTCACTGCTGGAAATTTTTGATGCACATATTTAAAACAGTCACCTGTTTTATCAGGGGCTTTGATGAACTGTTTAATTAGCCCAAGCTTGATGTGAAGTGATGGAAAAAGACTATTCTCTCGGCTTATTGGTGGTTTATGAATCACGCTTGCTTTTGCTACTTCCGTATTTTCCCTCAAAGGGCAGACCTTTCTAATCCAATGTTATTTTTGCGCGACTATCCCATAGACATATGAAACATGGATATTTTGTATATATTCACTTTGCTGGCCAAATAAAAAATTCACTATCTTTAAAAGAGGGGTCAACAACGTTTTCGTAAAGAACTCATAATTTTTCAAACAAAAAGCAATTTTAAACTCACAGTAAGACACGAACTGATATTTTCAAGATATGATACTTAATTCGTAAAATTGTGATATTTATATGAGTGAAAAAATAATAAAATTTAAAGGGAATAATCGAATTAATACATCTTTAGGGGGGGGGAGATTAAATGTTTTCATTGCTATCTTGTGTTTCGTTTATCTCGAGAACCAGAATCAATCCAATAAAAGTAAGTACATACCGTGTATGTCTAATGCAAGTGTTTACAAAAACCATTAACAAAATAGGTGCCGCAGATTTTTTAATTTTATTTTATTCCGCAGTGTAATATATTTGAACATAGTTTTTCAAAACTTTTATACTGCGACACGTCACCTGTATGTTCAGGGTAAGCTTTCCATTTTGCTGTTCATATTGAAATTACTAAAATATAATCATGCTGAAGTAAATTTGTTTATTCAATTTACGATATTTCTGTTAGCGAAATGAATTAAGTGTGCTAAGCTACTTCACAAACAAGGATTAATACTTCCATAGGATTTTGCAAAAAGAAAACGAAACCAAATGCGAGAAAAAATGAACCAGATAATTCAAAATCTAAAATGAATCTGAATTGTATTGTATAAATGTGAAAAAATTTTAAAACACATGCTACACCTTTTAGAGTACTCTCGTTGTACCTCTCTTTTTTAGTTCGTGCAATAATCTTCGTGTCAGGACAATACTTGCCTTTTTTTTTCATTTGATATTAAATATCTAAATAACAAAATAACAGGACTTTTTACTGATTCTTTTAAAATCAACATCTGATCGAAAATATGAATTTCATCATTGCATCACGCGTAATGAAATTTTACATTGCACTATTAGTATCTGCATCAAAACAATTCTACCCTCCCTTCTAAGTAGAGGAAATTAATTACTTTCAGGCTTTCATATGTATCTTCATGGTAATACTTCTGGACAGGGTTTTAGAAGAGATTAATAAATTTAGTAACCCTCTAGGCAATTTATTTCCTTGCAAAAGTTCCAAGATTTTGCAAATTCACTCCTATCTTTGTCAGCGAAGGAAAAGTTGCGTTGTATTAAACAGAAAGCATATTCCTTAAGAATTGTATGAGCTTTTTCTTAAGTTTTGTTTTTCTTTTTTTTTTTAAAGAAAAGTATAGAACTAAGCTGTCGTCTAAAATACGTCATTTCAGATGGTACATATATTTGAAATCAATCTTTTCTTCGTAAAAAATTTTTGTCTTCTAAATGCGCCTGCTAATCAGCTGTAACTAACCCCCGAGATAAAAATATAACAAATAATTTTAAAGTTAAAAAAAAAATGTATCACAAGTTCATTACATATATTATTTACAGCGAACTTTCACTTATACGCCGCCTCATTTTTGCGCCTTTTTCACTTATACGACGATTTTGAATGGTCCCAGCACACTCCATAGCAAAATAATGATAGCATCATTCGTTTATGAGTCGCTGTTAAAGATGCATATTTCACTTATGCGCCGAATTTTCCCTAAAATGCGAAACATTATTTTATTTTCTTTAAAAAATAAGCATTTTTCTTCATTTCTATCTTTAAATTGTTGCCATTATTGCTCACGAAAAGCATTTTTTCGGCATGAACCGGAGTTCGGAGAGGGACAATTACATATTATGGATCGCTTTGAATGGAATAGTTTCAAATTAGGTATGCTACAATTTTTGTTTTCTCTTTATCATTGTAATTACGTTACAGTAGTTCCCAGACGGATATAATATGTCCTTTTCTATAGAAACATTCTTATTCATTCCCTATGTTGCGTTTTAGTCATTTGAATAGGCTTGTTCACTTATACGTCTCTCTCACTAATGCGCCTTTTCTGCTGGTCCCTTGGGCCGGCGCATAAGTAAGAGTTCATTGTATTACTTTTTTGTAGAACGCCCTAATTTCATCAATGCTTTGTCAAACTTCATAAGTAAGGCATTATTTTAAAGATTATTTTCCCAAAAGCGGTTAAAGCAATGAAACAATTAACATTTTCAACTGTTTCGTAGCAAACAGCTAATTTTATTGTTTTTATTATGCATTGTTTCAATACATAGCATCCCGAAACGGAGATTCATTATCTTATTTATAGCGTCGTGCTAATAATGGGAAGATCTTGAGAGTCAATCACCATAGTCCAGATAATATCTTTTTAATGAATAATTTCTTTAGTAGAGTTGCAGAAAGATCTGCATTCAAAATTAAATTTGACACGAGCAGTTCTAACAATAATAATCGAAGTTGATTCAAATAAAATTTGTTTAAAAATGTATGCGTTTCCTTGACGTATTTATTGCCGGTACCTTGTAATAGTATCTAATTAGACATAATTATTTCAGCATGATTTTTTTCAACGTTTAATCACTGTGGGTCAAACCTTTATGAAGGGTCAAACCTCCCTCAAGAGGTAAGGTTTGACCCCCCAGTTTGGACACTTTTGAAAAATTAGAATTCAAATAATTACCACATAATTTTAATCAGAAATAATGAAGTAAACGTTGCCAGACATCATAATGACTGAATCTTTGATAAGAAAATTGAATTATAACGCGAAAACATAGCTTTAATAATCAAAATATCGGTTACAAAAATTACATATTTTTTGTTAAATGCCATTCTTGGACGAAGATGAAAAAATTACGTGCTTCTCTGAAGATATTTAATAAAAATACCCGCAGCATAAAAGACAATTAAATAATTCCTACGGTTTAATAACCCTAAAATAAATATAAAAAAAACAGAAAACCCCGTTAAAAATAACACTGTAAGACGAATTTATCTAAATAATTGCTTCAATTTGCGTTTCAAATTTAAATCACTTAATGAAGCCTACAGAAGTGCTTCTACCGAAAATATCTTTTTTTTTACTCACAGAAAGTACTAGAAGTGTATCTCGCAGACCTAAATTACAGTGAATCTTAAGTTCGCGTAAATTGCATTACGACGTCCATTGCTTTGAGCAGTTCAACTTAAGTTATCGATTCTATTTCAGATTCAAAGTGCCTATGCCATCACGAGGGGCGAATGAATTTGCATTTACACTTCGGAAACAATTTTCGATTCATATTTTAGACTGCGACACTAGTCAATAACAAGTAAGCATTTTATTTGGCTTAAAAGTGATTTACAACTCGAAGCAAAACGTATTAAAACTTTTGTTGATTAAGATACCTCATCTTATTATTATTTTGGAAAATAGTATGATTTTATTCTTTGTATTAATTATGCCCGTTATAATACACACATACTGAGATTGTACAGCAGTAAGAAAATATAGGGGCACTGGGGGCAAAGTGAAAAAGTTATGATTTGCCCGTTTCAAAATGAACAATTTAGAAATTTGTTCTTTAACTTATTGCACATAAAAAAAGAACAATGCATTTTGCAATGCATCTATCGTAAAATACAATTTTCCATTTTTGGCATTTATTTTTACTTTCAAAAAAATGGAACATTTTTCACCTCAAAAAACCAGGGGACAATGAGAAATGAAATACTTTTGTAATGTAATATTTTTTATTTGGTGATGAAAAGTATTTTTCATTAAATGAATGTGTAAATAAACTAAAACAATATATTAACGAATAAAAATGTTCTAAAAGATTTTCAACGTCGCGCCTGCCACTAGCGCGGCTAGAATTTACTTAATGGGTTTGTTTTTTTTTTTTTTCATTTGTATTTGCGGAAAGGAGGAATTTCTTTTTTTTTTTTTTTATCAAATTGCAATCAATTGCAAGTTCCTTGCATTCCTTGCACTAATCAAGAGAAATGCTAAAAATTTCGGAAACTTCCGCAAAAACAGTACAACGGGCAGCTATGCATACTTTATGTAATACAGAAACATACAGCCTCACTTTTAGTAAAATGTACTAAACTAAAGCATCACGAGTTTTATCCGTAACTGAAAGCTGAAGTATTCTACTTGTTTTAAAATTCAATTTTTCAACACGTTTGCCTAGCGTATTTTTTTTTTTTTAGTTTTCCAGTACGTGCTTGCTCTAGTAATAACAATTTCTACGCTGATACTTATAAGTCTGCCAATCTTTCATTATTCATAGTGTTGAGACTGTTTTATGTAGTTCATCTGAGTAGAAATTCTCTCCGCCTCACTGTTTAGAGTTAAAAAGGAAGAAATGTGTTTCAAAACATTTTTATACGTTTGAAAATATATAAGTTTACCATTTTTCATATAGTATTTTTATCATTATGTCGCATTTTAGAAATTGTATAAGTCTATCTCTAAAAATCTCAAAGTTATTCGACATTTTTATTTTTTATTTATTTTAATATGTGATTTTCTGTCTCCTTGAAGTAATTGGAGGAAAGTAGTAATCAGATGATTCAGAACTGGTAAATTCACAATATATCATAGAGAATCCTCGTGTATGCACTATTTTGTGAAATTGCTAATATTTCATTTGCTTATTTATATTAACCCATTTATGCCCAGAAGCTAAAAAACGGGACGCTTGTCAGTTACTGCATACAAAAGCCTGTAATGCGTGTATAATTTTACTAAAGCTGTTTTTCACAAGTTGAATATTCTTTCTTTTTGAGAAAAATAGATGAGGTCACTAGTTGCACCTCAGAGTTCATTTGTTAACAGTTATATTTAGATAAAAGAGTCAAGCAACGATACAGCATGGTAGTCTCAGAAAGTAAGTGTTTCTTGCAAACGTATTGTTCATGAAATTAAATTATTTTAAAATGAGTTGCTTAAAATAGATCACAGAAGTCTTCTGTAATGTTATTTTGTAAGAATAATTATATCATTTTTGTATAATCGTGAATAATCAGTGGCGTCCTTTTTACGGGACACTGGGAATTCGAGAGAACATTTTGCCTAAAAAGTTTATCTGTCTATAGCATAATCAACTATCATTTTCCGTTGAAATGCATTTCTTTTATGTGATAAAATAAAATCTTCTGTTTGATTATTAGTTAATTATTAGTTAATGTGGGTTCAAAGGCTGGTGTCGAAATTGTCTTAATGGCTACTTAGTACAGTTTGATTTTTTCCAAGGAAAAAACTCCAGTAAAATTGCTAACTTACTGTAATTAAAACGCAATTAAGTTGCGCTCGATGTCAAGGTGATACAAGAAAATGCAAAATATGTAACATTGGCCTCCATGATAAATGTTCAAATCAACAATTTTATGCAAAATACCTGTTCTGACTTAGTTATTTTTTATTATTATTCTGTAGAAATTGTTAAAATAATAGAACAAGTTTAATTTGAGAGATTTTACACATTTTTTTAAATTTAATCATCCGAAACTATTAATGATTTACGCCTGTGAAAATGTCAAGTAGAGTCGCAGTTTGCTCATATATATGCCCAGTATCTCATAAACAGGACATTGAATAACTTAATAAATATGACAACGGGGATATATTTGGTATTTAAAATATATTTAAACCATCCCAAATAAGAGTTTTAAGCAGATAAAAATTGAAAATAATCGTTTAAAAAAACTTGGGCATAAATGAGTTAACACGAAAATAACAAAATTGAGTCGTTAAGTTAATCCAAAGTAAGAAATGAAAGACACATTTCGACTGGAATCCTGATTTCGCACAAGTTATGTCAGTTCATTGTTTCTAAATTAAATAAGTCTTTTTTCCTAATTATTTGAAAAGTTCAATACGTAAGTTCTAAATATTGAATAATTCATGATTAAACACGTATTAATTATTCTTTTATGTATTTTTTTGGTTAAAAATTCCTTTTTAAACAGAATATAACACCAGTGCAAAGCAGGATATATCAGTGGTATATAATTCTACTTTAATATTTAGGAATTTTACTATGATGTTCAGAATCTTATGAGGTTATCAAATTTTCATGGAGCATATAATCCTAGTTATCACAAAAATACACGCAGAAATGTAGATAGTATATTATAGGAAAGCATAAAAATCTATAAAATTGATTAAAACTTACTACTGCCATTGATACAAAAGAAAAGAAATGTTCAAACACGAAAGTTCTCAAACACGATAGAGTTTTTTTTTTTTTTTTTATTTTGTTTTTTTTAATTTTTTTTTACCGCCAATCAGGTTCATTAAGTGTTACAACAAAGCTTTAAAGTATTTTAAGAAAACACATTTTAGGTGATATTATTTTGCACAAAGCTGGTCTAATTACATTTCATAAAAATAACACTTCAAGAAGAAACGTGGTAATATAATTATGCCACAAATGTTAATTTTTAAACTAAACTTCAAAAGGATTCTGATCTACATTTCTTGTCAATTCTATTATGTGTTTTTTCCCCATCTTTCTTAAAACTCATTTTTTTCCTATATTAATATCATTTCCCTACTATAAAAAATAATCAGAAAGGTTCCTGAAAAAAATGGGCAGTTAGTGTGCCTAAGATCTGAAAGTAACATGTCTGCAAAACGGAAAGTTTCCGGCTGAAAGTCAGTAAAATTTCTGAAATTAGCTAGGAATCATTTAGAAAAAAATCAAAAACTTCCCCAACAAAAGTAAGTCAAATGAGAAATCCCAAAGAGCTGCTGTAAAAAATTTTTGTAGCTCATATGGGTTAAATTTAGAGTTTGATAATTTTCGTACAGTGCACAGTTTACAGGAACGATCTGTAGTCAAAAAATTTTCGGGAAATAATACTTTCTCTTCTTACGGTTCACAAGGGCTTAATTTCGATTTTGAGTCTTTTACAAACTTGAGATTGAACTCTAATGATGTTACATCTCCAATGTAACATTCATCATATTTGTAATATTTAGCTTTTTTAGCACAATACTACAATTTTTGATATACATCATTGAATTTGATAAGACCATCTTAAGAACCAATTTTACAGTTATGATAAACAACAATATCTTTTGGTACTCTTTCAGACCCCATTAAAGCTTTTAGCCAGAAACTTCAAAATCACTTTACAATTTCTTTTCTTTTTTTTTTACTGCTCAAAATTTAATGAAAATTTGTTCAAAAAAATCAAACAGAATTGAGGTGTTTTCTCCGAGATATTTCAAAAAAAAAAAATGTTCGCTCGAATCTGATTTGTTTCCTCAAAAGTTATAAAGGAGGACAGGGGAAAAAATCGAAAATCTACACGTTGAACATAAAGCAGAACTAGTAAAAGTTATTCCATTATTTTTAACCCATTAATGCCTAGCGTCCCTTTTTAGGGACGGTCCAAAAAGGGGTCTGAATTTCCCCAAAATGAACATTTCAACCAAATAATAGTGTTCAATGAGTACCTTGGTATTGTTTCAATTCGTTATTAACAGATTGCAGCACATAACCATTCTAAAGTGCGTTCTGTAGCAGTTTCAAAATGATCTTTATCAAAAATGACATCGTTCACAATCTCAAGGAAAAAAGCTAAGTTTTCAAAGTTATTCCCAGCTTCCCAGTTTATGTTAATTGCTGGTTTTATTTCTTCTTATAAAAGGTCTTTTTAAATATTATATCGTAGGCAGAAAAAAAATTGAGTAAAAAATGTATGTACCCTCTGGGGTCTATCGTAACTTTTAAGGGACGATTTTTCTTTCCTTAATTTTTTTTTTTAACATAATATTTTGTTTATTATTTTTCCTGTCCATTAGACACTGTTTGTAACCAGTATACAAAATATCTTTGGAAAAAAAAATGTCAGGCATTAAGGGGTTACAGTACCTCAAAAATGACCAAAAGACCAAAAAAAATTTTATTGCTTATTTCAAAAGTAAAAGTTATTTAAAACACTCAGAAAAAACAGCATTGTTCTAGCTAAATTATTTAAAAAGTTATGAGTGACTTTAGGGCATACATGCTATGTGTTCTAATGGAAAAGCCAAACTTTAAAGTGCTTTTTCTTGGTGATCAGTTTTTAGTGTTTCTATGTTACTAGAAATGCTAAGGAATTTTTTCTATTAAAGATATAACTTTGAAGCAATATTTTTTGCACTCAGGATAATATATTTAACAAAACTGTGCATTGAATAAGCGTTTTATAAATTACAAAAATTTTTAGAGTTTGTTAAACCTCGAAGAACAAAATTTTCTAAGAATTTTTTACATAAAAGGTCACAAAATATTTTCTAATCAAAATATAAGAAAATGAATGCACAGATTTGTTGAGGTTTTCCTTGTGATCATTTCGCAAAAAGAAATTTTGAAATTAGTGCAGAAACAAAAAAGCCTTAGGGTTTTAAAAAAACTGAAATTTTCATACATTTTTCAAATTTTCAAAAAAAGTTTTCAAAATTTTTGATGTTTGAAAATAAATTATTGATTTTTAAACAAGTGCAGAAACAAATATTTCAAAGAATTAACTTTTTCACTTAAATTAAAGAAATTTGTTAGAAAGGTACTGTAACCCCTTAATGGGTTAAACAGTACGAAATTAACATGCAATATGTTTTATATTTACGTTACAGAGACTTTTTGCTATAGTGATCAATTTAGTTAAAACGGCAGGGGTTTTTAGAATAAACGTCGACTCTATTAGTATTTTTTAAGATGAAAATAACTATTTCTCTCTACCCTTGATGTAATTTTCGACATGGAGATAATTTTGCAACTATTAACATATGCTATTCGTTGTCTTTTATTTATTTATTTATTTATTTTTTATCTCGATTTCAAATAAAAAAAATAAAATGTTTCTGCTAACAGTGGGCACATAGTGAAACTTCTTGTATCGACTTTTTTTTGAAATAAGAACTGATATCATAATCCATGACAATTTAATTTCTACCTCAAAGACTTTCATTTTTTGTACATGAGCTCATCATAGCTGCTCTTCATACTTATTTATATTAATTATCCTGAATTATTAAGAAACACGCACAATATACACTGAAGTGACAAAAGTCATGGGATAGCAATATGCAAATTTTCAGATGGCAGTAGCATCGCATAGAACAGGTATAAATGCGCAGTGCTTTTACAGAGCTTTCATTTCTGTTCAAGTTATTCATGTGAAGAGGTTTTAACGTGATGATGACCGCACGACGTGAATTAACAGACTTTGAACGCGGAATGTTAGTTGGAGCTAGACGCATGGGTCATGCCATTTCGGAAATCGTTAGAGAATTCAACATTCCCAGATCCACTGTGTCAAGAGTGTGCCGAGAGTATGAAATTTCAGGCATAACATCCCACCATGGACAGCGCAGTGGTCGACCGCCTTCACTTAAAGATCGAGACCGGCGACGTCTGCAAAGAGTCGTAAATTCTAACAGACAAGCAACACTGCGTCAAATCACCGTAGAAATCAATGTGGGACGTACAATGGACGTGTCTGCTAGAACTGTGCGGAGAAATTTGGATTTCTTGGGCTATTCCAGCAGAAGACCGACTCGAGTGCCTTTACTGACAGAACGACATCGCTTGCAGCGACTCTCGTGGGCACGTAAGCATATCGGTTGGTCCCTAGATGAATGGAAAACCGTGGCCTGGTCCGATGAGTCACGATTTCAGCTGGTAAGAGCCGATGGTAGGGTTCGAGTGTGGCGCAGACCCCACGAAGCCATGGACCCAAACTGTCAGCAAGGCACTGTTCAAGCTGGTGGTGGCTCCGTAATGGTGTGGGCTGTTTTTTCATGGCATGGACTTGGTCCTCTAGTGCGACTGGACCGAACATTGACTGGAAATGCTTATGTGCAGCTACTTGGAGATCACTTGCAGCCATTCATGGACTTCATGTACCCAAACAACGATGGGATTTTTATGGATGACAATGCGCCATGTCACCGGGCCACAACTGTTCGCAATTGGTTTGAAGAAAATTCTGGACAATTCCAACGAATGATTTGGCCACCTAGATCGCCCGACATGAATCCCATTGAGCATTTATGGGACACCATCGAGAGGTCTGTTCGTGCCCAAAATCCTGCCCCATCAACGCTTTCACAATTATGGACGTCTATCGAGACAGCATGGCTCAATATTCCTGCAGAAGACTTCCAACGACTTGTTGAGTCCATGCCACGTCGAGTTGTTGCACTTCGCCGGGCAAAAGGAGGGCCGACACGATATTAAGAGGTATCCCATGACTTTTGTCACTTCAGTGTATTTTAACTTATACACTGCGATGCAAAAGTTTAGACAAAATGCAAATATATGATTAAAAAAAAACTACTCGGCGAAATGCTTTCAAATTTGTACTGCAGGGAGACAATATGGTCCCAAATACGTGTCTGGAGTTTTGAAAAATATAACCGAAAGGAAAATCGGAAATTGCAAAAGACATTTTTTTTCATTGCTGCAAAAGTTTAGACAAAAGCCAGATTTTATGCAAATATCCCTTGAAATGTGATTGGTGAAGGTAAGGCTTGACTTTTTTCTTCAACTATAAAGCGCAAAGAGCGCTCAATGAATAATCAAAATCTAAAAATCTCTGTAGTTCTCGTGTAAAGATGAAAAAGTTTGAAAACCGAAATTTGAAAGTGAACGCACTTTGTTAATTTTTAGTCTTATAAATCGGTTCTAGCATGGTAGTACATTGATTTTTACTTCGTGGAGAGCAAATTTAGACATACGTATTGATCAAAAATGCCAAGAAAAACTATATTTCTTATGAATGAAGGAATTGGAAAAAACATCTCGGACTGACGATTAGCCAAAATTTTTCAACTTGGGTCAAAAACAGCATGTGACAGCATAAGTGGATGAACAACTCAATCAGGATGCATAAAAAAACAAAGAATTGCGTGTGAGTCTTTTCAGACACAGTGTCCCAAAGAAGCCAGATTTTAATAGTCAAAGCAGCACAGCATATGTTTATCGGATCTTTTCTGAAGTCATGCTAATACAATTATAATCCAGTTAGGCTATCTAAATTTTAATAATTTTCATCAGAGAAAGTAACATTCATTTTTTAGTCACGATGATATATGTGCTCCTTTTCCCATTAAAATTTGGCTTATTTGGGAAGCTATTCCCGAAAAGGTTCAAGCACAATTCTTTGTTTTTTAATGCATTCCGATTTAGTTGTTCATCTACTTATGATGTCACGTGCTGTTTTTGACCCAAGTTGAAATTTTGTAGGATTAAGGGGCGAATTGTCAGTTCATCCTTAAGAAATATAGTTTTTCTTGGCATTTTTGATCAATACGTATGTCTAAATTTGCTCTCTACGAAGTAAAAAACAATGTACTACCATACTAGGACCGATTTAAAAGACTAAAAATTAACCAAGTGCGTTCACTTTCAAATTTCGGTTTTCAAACTTTTTCATCTTCTTTACACGAGAACTACAGAGATTTTAGGATTTTGATTATTCATTGAGCGCTCTCTGCACTTAACAGTTGAAGAAAAAAGTCCCGCCTTACCTCCACCAATCACATTCAAGGGATATTTGCATAAAATGTGAGTTTTGTCTATACTTTTGCAGCAATGGAAAAAAAAGTCTTTTGCAATTTCCGATTTTCCTTTCGGTTATATTTTTCAAAACTCCAGACACGTATTTGGGACCATATTGTCTACCTGCAGTACAAATTTGAAAGCATTTCGCAGAGTATTTTTCTTTTTTATCATATATCTGCATTTTGTCTAAACTTTTGCATCGCAGTGTAGTAATTAACACATATTACTTAGTTCAATAAAAAAAACTTAAAATAACTAAAATTCTAAAATGTATTGTTATCATGCGTAAAAAGATAAAACTTTAACTTTGTTGTAAAGTTTTCGCTCCTCTGGATAAAGCTCTCTGCTATCCACATCATAGTCTTGAGAATCATTATTTTAGCTCACACAAATACAGGGTTAACGTAAAACATCTTTTATGAACAAAACACAGTACTAACCAGAATCGTTCCGAAGGACAGAGAAGCACGAGGATAGTTGTTCTGCAATCGAAAAAAGTATAAAGTAAAAATCTCAATTAAAAACTTTGAGAAATATTTCTTTGCGAATAAGTGGCTGGCGTTATGATATCAACAGAGAATGCCGTCATGGTGGTTGGGAACCAGTTTAGCCTGTCTCTTGAAGCTAGTACCACCAATAACGCTCCGAGGCTCAATATCCCGTTTTGCCCGCCTATCCCCTTTTGAGCGACTTTCCCCTAAGTGAAAGTTTACTGTAATATATAAGATTTCTTTGGCATATCATTATTGATAACATATGAGCACTGAAGGCCTTGGCCCCTGTGGACTTCCCCTTTTGTTCCGATAAGTCAATTTTGTGTAACGTATTTTACGTAAGTTAAGGAATTATTAGATGACATTTTGAGTATTTTAGAGTACATTTTAATAATTTTTTGTTCTATGTAATATGTGATCATATTAAATTATATTACTTACGAACGTAGAGCCAAGTGCCTCCTCCTGGTAAATGAACAATACCTGATTCTTAGAAAATTCTTTATATCGCTGTTCCGAATGATGTAACTAAAAATTGAGTAATTGAGTTTTACTACGTAACCGCATCGCAAAGCCTTAAAGCGTTATTTGGAATAACGATGTAATTGTGTTTCGACTTCTGACTGCTATAGCGTAGTTTAAAGGAACAATGACTTTAATTGATTAAGAGTAGAGGTTAGGGTTTCTGAAAAAAAGGTCTAACGCTTATCATTATTACAGTAACTTTTATTTTAAATATACTAACTCTGAAGTTAAAATTTTTCTTTTCTAATTTTTGGTCTCCTGTTTCAGGTTTACCAGTTACATTGTTGTTTTCTTCAAACAGCTGTTCGACTACAATGTGTTGTTGTTGTTAATAATACCACTCTGAGCACAAGCAGATGCATATACTCGATTAAAGGTGGAATAAGTACGGCTTCTGCTTTTACGAGCACCATTAAAGTGGAAGTCCGATTGAGCTCAACACACATGCCATAAATCCCCTTTCTAGGGCAAGCAGCCATTCACAACAGACATTCAAGCAGAGGAAGGACCAGGACAGAAAAGAGAGTAAGTACATCCATGCCCGAGCCAAGATTCGAACCCAGGGCCTCCACATCCCGGTCAGACTTCTCCGACCACTAGACAAGGTGGCTTACAACGTGTTAATTTGATTCATTACTTTTTTGTTTATGTATTATGAAGCCTTAGTCTTCATATAGCTATAAAAGTGAAAAATATCTGTAAATTTCCTCTGAACATTTTTTTTTTTTTTTGATAAACCGAAGCAGGCACATATCTATATCTATATCTATATCTATCTATCTATATATATATCTATATCTATACTATATCTATATCTATATCTCTATCTCTATCTCTATCTCTATCTCTATCTATCTATCTCTATCTCTATATCTATATCTATATCTATATCTATATATATATATATATATATATATAAGAGCACGGATAGTTACTGCGAATCTAACCAGATGGGAGTTTCACCGACTCTCCAGTTGAAAATAGTTCAATCGCTACAAAAGCTGCTTTGCAAACCAGATTACTTATGTAAATAAACGGCCTTAAATACGTGTTAATAACTAGATGTACTATTTTTTTACAATATTTTTGGTTTGCAAAAGCGGAACCCAAATCAGGTTTATGCAAATAAAACTCCAAATATATCTATAAAATGTATACGAGGTATAAAGAGTATATTGTATATAGACGTTCTAACCGCTTTAGTTTTTCCCAATCAACCAAATAAAACATAGGTATTAAAGTCTCACGGGACTACTTAGTTCAATTCGGGAAATATCTAGCTAAGTATTCTTCCACAAGCATTTATTAGTTTAGCTTTTAAGTGCTTACAATTTGGTTATTTTCTATTTGAACCTTCTTTTGCCGAATGTCTCAGCTATCTCTCCTGAAACTTCACTTATTGATCACAAAATAATCCATTTTCTTGAAGGCATTACAGAGTGTTTTTGCTTCCGGCTTTTAAAAATTCAAGATACAAGAAAATCCGTCTGTTTTTTATTTATTTCACTCTACAGGGTGTCCACTCCAATCGTGGACCAATAGCTAATTTCTAAACCGTTAGAGATAAGCATATAGTTTATTTGGGAAAAAATCTCCAAATTATGAAAGGAATTTTGGGTCTATTCAATGTTTTTCAAAAAATCAAATTTTGAAAGAGTTACGAAATTTAAATTTTTATACAGCCCCCCAGTCCTATCAATCATATTTAGTAAAACATTCTTGACACTGTAACGTTTAAAACTAAAAAAAAATCACACTTCTACCACAAAAATTGACCGAGTTATGACGTTTTGAAAAATCAAGATTTTGCATTATTTCATGACGTCATCGAGCGATCGCTTAAGGGACTGCATGCGAAATCTTTCAAAATCTTGATTTTTCAAAACGTCATAACTCTGTCAATTTTTGTGGTAGAAATGTGATTTTTTTTAGTTTTAAACGTTACAGTGTCAAGAATGTTTTACTAAATATGATTGATAGGACTGGGGGGCTGTATAAAAATTTAAATTTCGTAACTCTTTCAAAATTTGATTTTTTGAAAAACATTGAATAGACCCAAAATTCCTTTCATAATTTGGAGATTTTTTCCCAAATAAACTATATGCTTATCTCTAACGGTTTAGAAATTAGCTATTGGTGCACGATTGGAGGGGACACCCTGTATAATCTTTCGCATGTTACATGAGTTGTCTTACATATTGTGACGTTTCAAGTATTTCATACATGCAGAAAATTACATTAATACATTAAAAGCAATATATTTGTGAGTACCAATGATTATCCCAACACAATTAGTTTTACTAGATTATCAAGTTACTGGGTTCAAGTTTTGCTTTTAAAGCAGAACATGAGGACATTGTTTTAAGCTATTCAAATCTCAAACTAGCCAGGAAATTAGGAAAAACGACTATTTTAACAGGGGTAGTGGGTCCTTGGAAAATCTTACCGGAAGAGGTTGTAATGAGCAAGGGAGTGGATAGCTTTAAAAGAGCCATTGACCATTATTGGGGACTATAAACTGACCAAGATCAACCTAGCTAGGCCTGGAACCTGTATTTGTATATTAGTATTCCTCTTTTGGCTGGAAATAATTGTCTTTTATTTTCATTCATTTACAACGGGAATGTATACAGATTCCCGATTTCAAACACAAATTTAGGTAGGGTCAAATGGGATAAAATAAAACATGAGGTAACTGGAAACAAGCTATTAAATCACGTGTGGTAATTTTTGAAACTAAACTATGGTGAGTAAAGACAATTTAACATACAGAAGATAGTCTAAGGTTTCAGTGTTTTCCGAAATGACATCTCGGATAAAAGTCAAATTTTCAAGTTTTGTGTAATAGAAAGTGTTTTAGCGATCGGAAGAAATTAAGGTTTCACCAATAAATCCTCCTGACATTGCACCATCTGTTTTTCTTTTATTGCGATCTGTAATTGAAAAAAAAACAAAAAAAACTTGGAAATTTGGCTTGTATCCAAGCTGTCATTTCAAAGCATTTTGCTCAAAAAGTCATTTTGTTTTAAATCTATTTGGGATTTAAAATTTACTACTAGATAGCAAAAAGCCCTCGATAACGTGGATAATTACGTCATTGATTTAAAATAAAAAATTGTAACAATTGATGTTTAAAAAAAACACGACATTACTTTCCGCTCCCCCTAATACGCATCTTATAGTAAAAATTTAATCCATAACGGTTGTTTGTGATCAGCTGCATTTTCATTAAATGCGTTACGAGTCTGTAGAAAAAAAAGTTATAGACAACGACCATTTTTATCCCAAATAAAAGCCAAACTGCAGGGAAGGAAAATGGCATTACTAGGGAATTATTTCTCTGAAATATTTATTAGTTCCCCCTCCCCTTTTTTTTCTAATATTAAAAGAACAAAAAGGTAAAAAAAAACGAAAATGCACCAGCATATTAATTGCTATAGCTGAATAAGTTCAAAAAACTATTTTTATAAGCAAAACATATTTTGGTCAAAAATGGTTAAGAGACAAGAATTAAAGAAATGTTTTAACATTTCAAGATATTAAAAACTTTTTGTTTTCGCCTGCCTGAACACATCAAATTAATCCAAGTAAACAAAGAGGGAAGTATGGAATTCCCCTGAAACATTTTTCGTAAAACCTTTATTAAACTTAAATTAAATTTGGTTATGTATTTCGAATATTTTTTTTTAATTCAAGAGGTACTAATTATATCATTAAACAAGCTAAACGAATAATTTCTTTGAAATCCAAACTTCATTTTTATACGTTTAGCTAACAATTGCTTCTTTGCCAGCTCATTTTTGCTTGGAATGATATTTAAAAAATGAATTAGCAAAAAGAAGCTTTTTAAAATGAGGAACCAAATGTTAATGTAAGTTATTTAATTATTTCTGTATTTTTACAGTAAAATTCATTTACTATTTCATTTGCTAAGAATGTCAGGTTTTTTTTTCCTTTAGCTCACAACTGTATTTATTTTCCTACATTTATCTCCAAAATCATGTCACGGTACAATTGTTTTAACATAATGTTTGAAAATCAAATAAAATAAAAATTTTAATTAAAACAATGTTGATGTGATTTTTTTTTCTTTAACATTTTTAAGACTTTGCACATCGTTTGGCTGTCGAGTAGAAAATCTTAAGATGTTTGATTTTTAGAGCAATATTTTTTATATGAAAAATGTGTTTCAAACATTGCATACATCCTTTTTTTACTTTTCGCAGCTAATTTATTTAAAATACATTCATTATAAAAGACGCAGACCAATTTCCCTTGTTTATACTGTACATTCATTAAACTTATTTTTTTTTCGCTAAAATAATCAATTTTGACACAAACAATGAGAACCAACAGCTGTTCAAGGTGCTAACGCTCGCAAAGAGCTAGTTTATGAAATGAATTCAACTCAGTAGAGAATTCTCCTTCTCTTATTCTTTATTTCTGTAGATTGATACCCTTTATGTATTTTTTTTCTATTTGATTATAAAATACTTTAGTTTTTTTGTTTATACATAAGCTAAACTTCTGTTTTATTTTATTATTTTAATCGCTTCTTTCCAGGTAGCACAAATAACCTTTAAACGTTTTATAAACGTTGTTAAGCGGTTGTTACAACGTTAATAACCATTTTACAACCTTTAAAAAACGAAGTGTGCTACTTAGGTTGTTGCAGTTTTTTTTTTCTTTTTTTTTCGGCCTTGTTTGCTTGGTGATACTTAGAATTAAAGTTTGGTGACGTAAAGTGAAATAATTTTAGTCCTCATAAAATCAAATGCCACAATAATATCGTCTTATATATTTCAACCGACCCTGTTAAATCATTTCTGGTACAGCTTTTAAGCAACTTGACCCGATAATATTTTATAAATAAGTTAAATTAAAAAAAAGTAATTGCACAGTTATGTTTATAAGTATGTAATAAGACAAAAAAATCAACAAAATTAAAAAGTGGCTCTCTTAAGTTGAAACTTGCGTTTGACAATGTTTAGTTTTACCCAGAATTTTTGTCGGAGAGACTTGTTAATGGCGCAGATTTCGGTTGATATACTTTTGAAAAACTACTACAAAAGTGACTCAACTTAACCCATTAACCGCCGAAACTCGAAACCATTATTTGTATTTGATACAAATCATAAAAGTTATTATTTTGAGCCTATACAATAGTATTATGCTGCAAAAAGAACAAAATTTTACTTACATTTAGAAATATAGGGTGTTGCGTTGACGCAACGTCAGCGAAAAAGGAGTAAGTTTTATGTGGTACAATTCTGCAATTTCAATGCGTTTTAGCCAGGTAAAATTCATATGAGCTTTGCTACGGTTTTGAAACGTACAGAGAACTTAGAAAAAAATTAAATTTATTTTTAAAAAATCACATAATTTCACTTAATAAATTTTAACTTTAACAAAAACATGATTATCCTAGTTCATAGGTGTCAAACTTCGTTGTAATCGGGGTGGAGAGCAACATCACAAGCATTGCAACGATAAACAGTTTGACAATGGCAATACTTGCACCATAGTCTTTTGTTGTTTGTAGATCTTACAGTAAAATGTCTCGTAGATACAGGCATTGGTAAGCTGAATTTGCTTGACCGTTCTGTATCTGAACTATTCTTCTGTGTATTATTATAAAGGAGAGGGGGGGGGCTGTAAAAAATTGAGTGCAACCTCTCGTCTAAAGTCCAACAGTGACTTTTTATTGCCTTCTTCAGATAGTCTTGACAGTTTCCAAGCATTTGTTAGTGCAACATCGATAAAATTTGAAAATATTGGCCACCACCACTTTTTCCCTCGGACTCTAATTCTGTAATTTGAAACTAAATTATCACACAAATCAACACCACCCATTTTCATGTTATATTGCCCAATAATACAAGGCTGAGGAACTGAAACCTTTTTCTTCTCAATTCTGGAGTATCGAGAAACGTTCTTTACAGGCTCGATTTTACCATAAGTTGAACCCATAGTAAAAACAGCGTTGTCATTCCATCAAACTACGAATATCTTATGCTTCTTTTCATATTGAAAATCATAATACCCCTTTTCTTTATTTTTTATACACTTAACTGACTCCAAGGGACAGTTCTCAATGCGGTTTTTTCTCATAGTTCCAGTGGCATTGAAACCCAAAAATTTTAGATGACAGAGAAGAGAAAATGAAGTGAAGAAGTTATCAAAGTAGATGGCATGATTCATCGGAGTCTCAGTCACTCTAAGCAAATTCATAACCACACTCCCTCCAAGGCCAAATTTTTCATATTCTGATGAGTTTGCTGTGATTGATTTTCCTGTGTAAATGTTAAAGTGGAACACATAACCATCTGAAGAAGCTAAAGTCCAAGATTTGTAGCCAAATCTTATCGGTTTTCCTTTTAAAAACATTTTTGCTGAATGTTTACCTCTGTACGGAATCATTTGCTCATCAATACTTAAGTCATGAGAAAATACTCCAAATTGTTGAAATTTGGCATTCAGTAAATTCAAATATGGTCGTACTTTGTACAGTTTATCGTTGATATCGATGACAGTATTATCAGCCAAGTGCAAATTCTGTTTCATGGTTCTATATTGAGAACGCGACATTGCTTCGCGAACAATCGGAACTGAAATGTCTTTATCAAGAGACCAATACATTTCTTCTTGTGGCAGAGAATGGTATCCAGTTAGTAAAAGGATTCCGATGAATCTTCTCATATAAGCTTCTGTTGCTTTAAACTCTGGGCGATTTTTTTGTTGGGCGTACACATTTGTCTGTCAACAAGATGAGATAAAACATCGGAATCAAAAAAAAGATTAAAAATATCCGCACTTGTTTTACCTTCTAGTGTGAGTTTTACAGTCTGAATTGATACCTGTTCTTCATTATTTGGTTGACACCTATCAATAGGCTCCTGTTTTATCCATCGCAGTTCGTCCATTTTTCTTTTTTTTTAGCTTTTCTGTCACAATTTTTGGAACAATTATACTTTTTTCTCACGTGAACTTCAATTTCACCTGCAGTATCTCCCGGTAAAACTTCATTATCATTATTTAAAATGCTATCATTGCCTTCTTCTTCATCACTAGCTTCTGCTATTTCTGGTGGCACAACAACAATATCAGTTTCATAATTATCATCATTATCATCATCAGAATTTGTTTCAAAAAGCTGTTCCAATGCTTCATTTAAAGTAAGATATCTTGTTCTTGGCATTTCGAAAGGCCGAAACGAAAAAAAAGTTCGCACAATCAAACGCACAGAAATAGAAATGAAATGCATTCCTCTCGGGAAAGCAGCTGAGACAGACGTCTGACTACCCCTTTTTCGCTGACGATGCGCTCACGCAACACCTGCTTTTGCTTTCCTTCCCTCCCCCATATAATCAGTTTCTGTGGATAATTTTCTGATAAAAGTGACCTTGACTAAGTGTTTTTCTCATATAAACCCAAACTTGTTTTTATTTTCTAACTTTTTGATAGAAAAATAGATCACAAATTTGAGCAAAAAATACCATGTTAGAACCACAATTTTTATTACATCTAAAAAAAATGTTTGAGGCAATTTTTTTACTTAACATGTTTCTATGGTTATTCTTAAACCTAAAACTGAAATCGGTACATAAATTAGTTAAATAGTGAATTTTTTATGATTTTTTATAATGACCGTTGCGTCAACGCAACACCAGCGGGTAATGGGTTAACATCAAGCTTTTTCTATTCCTCCAAAAAGTAGTAAACACTGTTAAGGTCTTGCCAAAATTTGTGAGAGACGCACTATAATTATTTTTTCATCTAAGTACAGGAAAAAAAAAGAAGAAATAAAAAATAGTACAATAATAACACTCGCAGGCTGAACTTTTACAGCGAACAATAGCTGTTAAATTCCGACATGATTCATTGTTCTAGCTTTTCCCACTATCGATATTACCATATAAGGTGGTGAGAAGCAAAGGCAGGGAAAATAGCTAGTTATATAAACCATTAATCGGCAGATTTGTGTTATTATCCATGTTAAAGTTTCAGTCGATATTCAAGGAACACTATCAATCGATTCTCAATAAAACATTTTTCAAGTATACGACAATTTTTTCCCTACATTTATCATGTTAGTGCTTCTCATTTACTAATATTGGATTATCTTTGCATTTGAAGTGTTAGAACCTGACATAGCTGGGTTTTTTTTTTATCGCGGTTTTATTGATACGTATCCATTCCTTAGCTTTTTGTTCTTCACATACATATAGTTTCGCCGATAATTAAGTAATTTAAGATACTTCCAAAGCTAATACGCATATAATTAGTAACTTAAAATTAATAATTTCTGCTGGGGCACGTATGACCACAATTTAGACACTAATTCAAATCTATGTATAATTAATAAAACCAAAGTTAAATTTAGCTAACTACAAATATAAAATGCAGCAGTAGAATACTATGAGTTATTTATTTTATTTTTGTTATTTTTCCATTCTTAAGTAATTTTGTAGAAGATTCATTTTTTTAATATTTGATTTGGTAACTCAAGGAACTTCCAATTAGATTATAATGTAAGAAAAAGAAGTACTTTATTATTGTTAAATCCTTTTTTTCTTCGTATTTCCTGAAAATAGTTGAACTCAGTTACCATAACCAGTGCCACACTGTAAAAACATTATATAAGGTTACCATTGTTAATGAGTGAACCGTTACAACACTTCTGTTGTATGCTGTTCCGATTTTAAGAAAATTTCAACTTATAGAGTCAAGTTTTACGTACCCTGTGTTAGGTTCCACCAATTATTAAAATTACTGGGGTATTATTCAAAGTACAAGAACAACATCGGGCATACTGTCCGTCCATGAGAGCCGCGCCTAGCACTCGCGATGAGTTCCACTGAAAAACGGGTAGATGGGTTGTGGGTGACAAAATTTTCAATTTTGAACTTGCATTTGCAAAATTCTTTTGTCATATTCTATTAAACTATGTATTTGAAGACAGCATCATTCCACATTGGTTGATACGGTTATATACGCTTTTTATTATTCTTCCCCTTATTGTTATCTTACCTAACACCCCCATTTTGGTAAAATCAGACAAGACCTGACGGACGCGTAAGTGCGCGGAAGGTTTTACCTAAGAAGATCAGACGGTAGCTCTTAAAGTCTTATGAGCAGAACTTAACGGCCGAGTGGTAAAACATGCTTGCTTTGAGAGCTCTCTGTACGCGGCAAGTTCACGGTTCTGGGTTCGATCCTATAGAATGTTATTAAAATAGCTTACGAATTTGCGTAAAGTTTATTGGTGGTGGGAAAGCATGAACCTGACGAACATTGAATAAATGAGCAATTGAAAGTAATCTTCTAGTCTGATGAATGCCCTTTTTTCTTTCTTTTGACACAGAATTCACGTGTAACTTTACACATAAATTAATGAAACGCTATGCAAAAGTTACCTTACCATGGTGTAATGTTCCACAAGTAAGGTGTTACTTTACCAATTGGTCACTTGCGGAAAACATGCCAATTGGTCTCCTAGTGGAAATAAGCTTTTAAAACGTGCAAATTATTTTCGAAATCGCGCAAAAATCCTTATGATTTAAAAAAAAAAGCGTAATTTTTTTTCAAACAATTACTTCATTTTATTTCCGATAGTATAAAAAAATACCCTTCCTAATTTTCGAAATGCCACGAAAAAACTTCGGGCAGAATACCAAACAATTGAACGGGCAAATGGATAAAAGTGATGTGACTTTTAAATTTCGCCGATTTACAAATTCAAATTAGTGTGCGTTCAATTGTGTTAACTCACAAGCACAATTCAAGGGGTAAATGAATAAAGGTGATATGTACACATCTTGGCTGTGGTTTTTATGCTGAAAATTCTTAAATCCTGGCTTAATACCAATTGTTTTTATTTCAAGAGTGATCTGAATGTTGTTCTTTCAATGAAAAAGTATCTGCGAATGCAGGAAAACCATCTGGAAATTTATACCCTTGAACCATTCCACCAGACTGTCACAACTTTTACACAACTACCTAAGTTTGGTACGAAAGTTTAACCTGATTGTTGAAATGTCCATTAGGGTGGGTCGAAAAAAGCTTTTTTTTCTGATCAATTTCTAATAGCACGGAAAACTTGCCCATGGGCATCCTAATAACGGGAAAAATAATAAAAAAAATAATTAATAACTTTTGTAATCGCGCAAGAGCTCTAAAGTTTAGAAAAAAAGAGAAATTTCTGTCATTTTTAAAAATGAATATTTTTTTTAATTTCTAATAGTGCGGAAAACTTGCGAATGGGTATTATAATAACGGGAAAAATAATGAAAATAATATTTAGTACTTTTGTAAAAGCGCAAGAGCTCTAAAGTTTAGAAAAAAAGAGAAAAATCTGTAATTTTTAGAGATGATTTTTTTTTTTTCAAAAAATATTTTTTTTATTTCTAATAGTGCGGAAAACTTGTGCCAGGGCTTCCTAATAACAGCAAAAATAATTTGAAAAATAATTAATTATTTTTGAAACCACGCAGAAGGTCTAAATTTCGAAAAAAAAGGAAAGAAATCTGTAATTTTTAAAAATATATAATTATTTAAAAAATAGTTTTCTATATTTAATATTATAAAAACTACTTTTGTAGTTATAGAAATTGGTTTAAAAAAACTTCGGGTACATTGCCGTTCGTTTGAATTTGCACAGAAACCCTAAAAATCTTTTTTTTTTTTTGGAAAAAATCACATATCGCATCTTATTGCACATTTTAGCATGTTTTTTACAGATTTTAAAATAATACTAAATTAAGTCCCACCCACATCCTACCCAATCAACCAACCATTTTGGGAGTGCTTACTTACGCCCTTTGAATTCTGACTTCGAATCAAATTTTTGCATTAAAGATCTTGATTTTAAGGTTGTCTTAATAAAAACCCTCTCGGTTTTCATTCCCGCAAACTTTAGCAACAGCCTTTGTAACTAGTTTTACACACCTCTCCACTGACTGAGTGTGTCAGGGAAATTTCAAGTAATCAAATTCTGGAAGGGTTTTTTCTTTCAATAGGGTTGAAATATTTTCTGTAGACATATTTGACAGAAGGGGTGGAGGTGTCAGCTTATAATTTGTCCAATCAATTAGTTCAGGATAGTCAGTGGCTTCAAAGTTAATTGAAGAAAGCTTGAAAGCTCTAATGTGGCCCACTACTGGCTGCTCATTTCTAGCTTTCAGTATCTTCCTGTAGCCTAACTCTCTTATGTGCTATCTGTTATCCATTATCATCGCCAGCATGAGAATCTCTAGATGGCAGAAGAAAGAGTTTCTCTGAATGACTGGATCGATTTTTTTTATATATTCCGGAAAATGTCTGGTTATTTGAATGATCTTTAATACATGCTTCGGACCATCTTTCACAGTGTTGTACACTTTAATATTGAACCAAACAGGAGCGTAGGTCTTTATAATGTAATTTGCAAGGGTCTTCATTTCGCTTGTCGGACTTATTTGGGAAACAAAGTCTTAACACTCGGTTTGCACAAGTTAACCATCTGGAATGGCAGAGGGGCCCAGGATTTTTAGCTACTAATTCTAGATCACAGATTCCTGTGCTGACTGCTTGAACAATGTCTGAAAGATATTTCTAATCTTTACTAAGGTCAGTTTTATTTATTGTGATGGTAATACATTCATGCATAGAAAGTTTCTCTTTTTTCTTCTCTTTTAGCCAGTTTAACTGTCTCTTTTCTATCCAACGTTTTTCCCGTTATTAGGATGCCCATGCGCAAGTTTTACGCACTATTAAAAATTTAAAAAAACATATTTAAAAAAATATTCATCTTTAAAAATGACAGATTTTCCTCTTTTTTCTAAACTTTAGAGCTCTTGCGCGATTACAAAAGTAATTAATTATTTTTTAAATTATTTTTCCCGTTATTAGGATGCCCATGGGCAAGTTTTCCGTGCTATTAGAAATTGATCAGAAAAAAAAAAAGCTTTTTTCGACCCACCCTAATGTCCATGCCCCGAACCCAGAACTTTCAACGAGAGACCCAAAATTAGCTGTTAAAAATATCTGACCGCTCAGCTATTCCCAATGATCAACCTGTGCTAACTGGATGTTAAGACTGTTTTTCAAATTAGTCTACCAACCATAATGCAAATACTTGAACATTTATAGTAAAGACTTACGATTCTATTTGGTTTACATTAAAAGAATAATGTTGAAAGAGGATTTTTTTTCATAATCTATCGTTTTATACTTTTGCCTGAAATTTAGCAAGCTATTTCCTAACAATTTGGAAACAAAAAGGCTCCGCCAGAACACCGCGTTTTACGTATTTTTTTTTCTTTTAAAGGAGTGACAGAAATTACACAATTAACATCTTTTTTTTCACTTAACAATTTTATTAAAATAATCTGGGATTATTCTTTTTTTGTGTGTACAGTTGTCTGTAGGTACTGACCAGATGCAACTGGCCTCTTCTCTCCAGATAGTCGACTACCAAATAAATAACTCCGAGATAGTTGTTACGTACACTAAAAATAATTCAAGCACAAGAAATCACAAACATTACAGGTTGTGCATCGACTTTAGTACAAGATAAATATTTATCATGCTCTTGTAAACTAATATATGTAAGCCTGGAGGTTCATCAGGCCCGTCATTTAGGGGGGGTCAATTCCCCAACCCCCCCACATTAGGAAAACAATATATTTGCATATAAGTGAGCGTGGTTTTTACCATATTTTGGTAAATTTTAAATTGTGCGTACAGTCTCCCCCCCCCCCTCCCACTGGAAAAATTTGAAATGATGGGCCTGAGGTTCAAGGAACCGTTTGATATTCTTTTGGGAAGCTTTATAACATAAACATGAAATTGATAAGTATGTTAAAAATAGTATGAAAAATATTGTTGAGAGAGGATTATTTTTTCTCCCTTTTCCAACGTAATACACTTTTGCCTGAAATTTAGCAAGATATTTCCTACCAATTTCGAATAAAAAAAGCACCCGCTAGAGAACCGCCTTTTACTTATTTTTTTTCTTTTAAAGAAGTGACAGAAATTGCATAATTAACATATTTCTTTTCACTTAATAATTTTATCAAAATAATCTGGGATTATTCTTTTTTTTGTGTACAGTCGTCTGGAGGTCCCTGACCAGATGCAACTGGTCTCTTCTCTCCAGATAGTCGACTACGAAATAAATCATTCACAGATAGATGTTACGTACACTACATACAATTTAAACACAAGAAATAACAGATATTACAGGTTGCGCATCGACTGTAGTACAAGATATTTATTTATCATGCACTAGTAAACTAGTATGTAGAAGCCTGGAGGTTCGAGAAACTTATTATTCTTTAGGAAAGCTTTATAATAAAAACATGAAACTGATAATGTTAAAAATGGTATTGAAAAATCATAGTTGAAAGAGGATTTTTCTTTCTTTCTCCTTCCAACGTTTTTTACTGTTGCATGAAATTTAGTCGACTATGAAATAAATCATTCAGAGATAAATTTTCGCACACTGTATGCAATTTAAGCACACAAAATTGTAGACATTACATGTGCATTGACTGTAGTACAAGATAAATATTTGCCATGCAGTTGTAAAGTAATGTATTCAAAAGCTTGGAGGTTTAAAGAACTTAATATTCTTTAAGCTTTATGAGATAAACATGGAATTGATAATGTTAATAATGGTATTAAAAAAGTATTGTTGAAAGAAGATTTTTTTTCTTCCACTTCCAAAATTTTATATTTTTGCCTGAAAATTTAGCAAGTGATTTCCAACAATTTGGAATAGAAAAAAAAATCTCCGCACGAACACCGCGCTTTATTTTTTTCTTTTAAAGAAGTGACAAACATTGCATAGTTTACATCCTTCTTTTTACTTAATAATTTTATCAAAATTAGCTGGGACTTTTTTTTTCTTTGTGTACAGTCGTCTGGAGGTCCCTGACCAGATGCAACTGGTCTCTTCTCTCCAGATAGTCGACTACAAAATAAATCATTCAGAGATAGTTGTTACGTACACTACGCTACATGCATTCAATGAATTCAAGCATAAGAAATCGCAGACATTACAGGTTGTGCATCGACTGTAGTACAAGATAAGTATTTATCATGCTCTTGTAAACTAATCTATGGAAGCCTGGAGGTTCAAGGAACCCTTTGATATGACAATTTGGAATAGAAAAAAAAAGCTCCCGAGAGAAGGCGTTTTATTTTTTTTTTTATTTTAAAGGTGTGATAGAAATTGCATAATTAACATCTTTTTTTTTTCAGTTTATAATTTTATCATTACAATATCAGATTTTTTTTTGTATACAGTCGTCGGAGGTCCCTGATCAGATGCAACTTGCTAGAACTCTAGCGATCATTTCTTACTTTCCCTACATGCATCCTCCAAGAGTCTCGTACCTCCAGAGCTCTCCTCTTCATTACGCAAGGACATTTTCTCTGCTTGCTCCGCGCAGCGGTTGCTACTGTATAACTGCAACCTATCAGTTAACTGGCGAGACCGCGTGTTTCAATTTTTGGCTTGGTCTTGATTTCTCTCTCGTGGATGTAGTTGTGAATAGTGGTGTGTTTTGTAGCTCCCAGGCACTTGTATGTGTTCGGGAGCTACGGATGGAGGTCCATGGAAATGATCCATTCTTCAAATAATTGCACGACATAAAGAATAAATTTACCTTTCTAAGGAAGACCTGCAAAAAAGAGTAATCGAATGGAGATCGCTACGAAGATGTGTTTTGTGTGCCGAAAGGCCGAAGATATTTTTTAAGTGAACGGGAAGCAAATACATCTGATTGAGGATCCGAGAGAAATGTTTCATCTAGTTCCATCCTCCCAGCGATCAGTGATTTTTCAGCAGTGAATGATTTAACTTCTCTCAATGCTTGTGATGGGCACGGGAAAAAAGGTATTTTCCTTTAATAATCATATTTGTCACTTTTCTTAAGAGAACTCTATCGAATTTGCCACGTGACTGACAACCATGTTTTAGAGTTATATAATATTTTTGTATTGCCATATTCATATGTATATCCATGTTTCAAAGTTCATATTTTGCTGATCAGCATTTTTTTAATAGTATTCACAACAATCTAATCACTTTGGCCAAATTTACTATACAAGCAATGTATACTTATATTTGTAAACGTTCAACTTGTAATAAATCATAGTATTATCCTAGAACTACTTCTCAGGCATTTTTTTATGTGTATTTTTATTTTTGGGGCAGAAAAACTCATTTTTAGCAAATGTGATAAATCTTCTTTTCCTCATTATAGCATCAACCACCAGCTCTATTAGCTCCAATATTTTTAGCATTATCACCAACTTCAGCATTCTAGCATTGCCACCACTTTAGCACAACTGGTCTTCTCTCCAGATAGTCGACTACGAAATAAATCATTCACACATAGATGTTACGCACACTACATACAATTCAAGCATAAGTAATCACAGGTTGCGCTTCAACTGTAATACAAGACAAGTTTTTATCATGCACTAGTAAACTAGTATGAGCAAGCCTGGAGGTTCAAGAAACTTATTAATATTTTTTGGGAAAGCTTTATAATAAAACCATGAAATTGATAATGTTAAAAATGGTATTGAAAAATCATTGTTGAAAGATGATTTTTTTTTCTTCTTCCTCTTCCAACGTTTTTACTTTTTAATGAAATTAAGTCGACAATGAAATAGATCATTCAGAGATAATTTTTCACCCACTGTATGCAATTTAAGCATAAGAAATCGTAGACCTTACATGTGCATTGACTGAAGTACAAGATAAATATTTGCCATGCTGTTGTAAACTAATGTATTCAAAAGCCTGCAGGTTTAAAGAACTTAATATTCTTTAATTAAACTTTATGAGATAAACATGAAATTGATAATGTTAATAATGGTATTAAAAAAGTATTGTTGAAAGATGATTTTTTTTTTCTTCCTCTTCCAAAATTTTATATTTTTGCCTAAAATTTAGCAAGATATTTCCAACAATTTGGAATAAAAAAAATCTCTGCCAGAACACAGCGCTTTATTTTTTTTCTTTTAAAGGAGTGACAAATTGCATAATTTGCATCTTTCTTTCTACTTAATTTTATCAAAACTAGATGGGATTTTTTTTTTTTTGTGTGTACAGTCGTCTGAAGGTCCCTGACCAGATGCAACTCTTCTTCCAGAACAAGTCTTCTCTCTAGATAGTCGACTGCGAAATTAATCATTCAGAGATAGTTGTTACGTACAATACGCTACAAGCATTCAATGAATTTAAGCATAAGAAATCACAGACATTACAGGTTGGGCATCGACTGTAGTACAAGATAAGTATTTATCAGGCTCTTGAAAACTAATATATACAAGCCTGGCGGTTCAAGGAACCCTTTGATATAACAATTTAGAATACAAAAAAAAAAAAAGCTCCCGCCAGAAGAAGGCGTTTCATTATTTTTTTTTATTTTAAAGGAGTAACAGAAATTGCATAATTAACATCTTTCTTTTCACTTAATAATTTTATCAAAATAATCAGGGATTATTCTTTTTTTGTGTGTGTACAGTCGTCTGGAGGTCCTGACCAGATGCAACTGGTCTCTTCTCTCCAGATAGTCGATTACCAAATAAATCACTCCGAGATAATTGTTACGTACACTACATACAATTCAAGTATAAGAAATCACTAACAATACAGCAGGTTGTGCATCGACTGTAGTACAAGATAAGTATTTATCATGCACTTGTAAACCAATATTTGCAAGCCTGTAGGTTCAACAGGCCCGTTATTAATGGAGGGTCAATTCCCCAACCCCCCTGACTTTGGGAAATCAATGTATTTGCATATGAGTGGGCGTGGACTTTGCTTTTTTTTTTGGTAAATTTTACATTGTGTATACACCCTCCCCCCCCCCTGGAAAAATTCGAAATGACGAGCCTGCGGTTCGAGGAACCCTTTGATATTCTTTAGGGAAGCTTTATAACATAAACATGAAATTGATTAGTATGTTAAAAATTGTATGAAACATATTGTTGAGAGAGGATTATTTTTTCTCCCTTTTTCAACGTATCATACTTTTGCCTGAAATTTAGCAAGATATTTCCTACCAATTTGGAATTAAAAAAAGCTCCCGCCAGAACACCGCGTTTTACTTATTTTTTTCTTTTAAAAGAGTGACAGAAGTTGCATAATTAACATCTTTTTTTTTTTTCACTTATAAATTTTATCAATATAATCTGGGATTTTTTTTTTTGTGCAGTCGTCTGGAGGTCCCTGACCAGATGCAACTGATCTCTTCTCTCCAGATAGTCGACTACAAAATAAATCATTCAAAGATTTGTTACGTACACTACATACAATTCAAGCATAAGAGATCACAGACATTACAGGTTGCGCATAGACTGTAGCACCAGAGAAATATTTGCCATGCACTTGTAAACTAATGTGTGAAAAATCTTGGAGATTCAAGAAACTTAATATTCTTCAGGGAAACTTAATAATATTAACATGAAATTGAAGTATGTTAAAAATGGTACTAAAAATCATGTTGAGAGAGGATTTTTTTTCTCCCTCTTTCAACGTTTAATATTTCTGCCTGAAATTTAGCAAGATATTTCTTAGCAATTTGAAATATCAAAAAATCCTCCCGCCAGAACACAGCGTTTTACTTATTTTTTTTATTTTAAAGGAGTGACCGAAATTGCATAATTAACTGCTTTATTTTCATTTAATAATTTAATCAAAATATTTTTTTTTTTTGTGTAGTCGTCTGAAGGTCCCTGACCAGATGCAACTGGTCTCTTCTCTTCAGATAGTCTACTATGAAATAAATCAATTAGAGATAATTTTTGCGCGTACACTACACGCTATTTAAGCATAAGAAATCGCAGACATTACAGGTTGTGCATTGACTGTAGTACAAGTTAAGTATTTGCCATGCACTTGTAAACTAATGTGTGCAAAATCTTTGAGATTCAAGGAACTTATTCATATTCTTCAGGGAAATTTGACATAGATAAACATAAAATTTATTTTGATGTTAATACTTTTAAAAATTATTGTTGAAAGAGGATTTTTTTTTTTCTTCCTCTTCCAACAATGTTTCATTTTTTGCTAGAAATTTAGCAATATTTTCCCTAACAATTTGGAATAGAAAACGATCTCCCACCAAAACACAGCGCTTATTTTTTTTTTCTTTTAAAGGAGTGACAGAAATTGGAAAAATACCTTTCTTTTTACTTAATAAGTTTATCAAAAATGATCTGGGATTTTTTTTTTTTTTTTTGTGCAGTCGTCTGGAGGTCCCTGACCAGATGCAACTTCTCTTCTCTCCAGATAGTCGACTATGAAATAGATCATTCAGAGATAATTTTTACGCGTACCGTACACTACATGCTATTTAAGCATAAGAAATCGCAGACATTGCAGGTTGTCATTTGTCTGTATTACAAGTTAAGTAATTATCATGCACTTGTAAACTAATATATGCAAGCCTGGAGGTTCAAAGAACTTTTTTAGGGAATCTTTATAAGATAAACGCGAAGTTGATAATAGTGTTTAAAATTTTATAAAGATGCATTACACCGTGAAAGATGGTCCAAATCATACTAGAGGTCATTCAAACATGACGTTTTCCGAATAGCATAAAATTAGTCATTCATCCGGTTATTCAAAGAAACTATTTGCTCTGTCATCCATAGACGATTATGTGACGATGATACTGAACGACACGCAGCACATTTGAGAGTTAAGACAATATTAATACAATAGGAGGGTACTGAACGTCTGAAATGAGCCACCAGTAGTACATCACTTTGAATCCTTTAAAGTTCTCTTAATTTTCTAGCAGCAGATTAATTTGAACTTATTGATTGGCCCTAGTGTAAGCTGATACCACTTTCATTGTTATCAGATATGGCAACCTAAGACTAAAATGTCTTCACTGAAACGCAAAGATCTGCCAGAATTTGAATATTTGATACCACAAGCAATCGATAGAGAGAAGTGCAAAACTTGTGACATAGGCTGCAGGAAAAGAAAGCAGGTTTTACAATGTAATTGACAATCAGGTCAAAATATTTGATACGAAGTCAGAATTTAAAGAACTTCAGTTTAATGAATCACATTCAAATTAACTGGTTGATTGGGTAGTGTGTGAGTGGGACTTGACTTGCTGCTACCACCACGTAGTTTGGTCAGTCGCTTAGGGCCACAAGGGACACTGCTTTAAGAAGTCAATGTAATTACATTCAATTGCGACTGTTTCTTCTTGTTTCCCGACGATGCTTGTGGTGGATTGGTACTCTTTGCTCTCCTCCAGCTGGAGAACTTTGAAATGACCAGCAGCTCGTAGCGAGTCCTGGGTTAATTCAGCAAAAAGGAAAGGTAACATTACAATGGATGTTTAAAAGTATATTACTGTAGATTTATGTCAACTTACGAATTTTAAAACAATGTAACTTTTGCTCAAAAAATGGTATTTTCAGGCTTTCTGACTTTTCGGCAATCTACCCTGAAGTTTATTCACGGCATTTCAAAACTTAAGAGAGTATTTTTAATACTATCAGAAATAAATAATTGTTTGAAAAAAATGTACGTATTTAAAAATTGCCGATTTTTACCATTTTTCTCAACTTGAGGGCTCTTGCGCATTTTCAAAAATAACTTTTCTTTTTTTCAAATTATTTCTCCCGTTATTAGGAAACCAGTAGGCAAGTTTTCCCCGTTTTTTGAAATTAGGTAAAAAAAGTGTTTTCGCCCCACCCTAATGACTATTGGTAAACGCTTGAGAGCATAACTCTTATATTGTACATAGCTCTTAAAAGCTTTTGAACATAACTAAGATGTGCCTTAACGGCCGAGTGGTATCATGTGCTTGCTTTGAGAGCTCTATGTACGAGGCAAGTTCGAGGTTCGGGGTTCAATCATATAATGTGTCATTTAAATAACGTACGAATGTGTAAAGTTAACTGGCAGTGGAAAAGCATGAAATTGACAACCATTGAATAAATGAACAATTAAAAGTAATCTTGCCCAATAAATGCTCTTTTTCTTTCGACACGGAATTCATGTGTAACCTTACACAGAAATTACTGAAACGTTATGCTATAGTTACTTTACCATGGTGTAAAGTTCCACAAAAATGTGTTACTTTACACCAATACATCATATATATATATCGATTTAGTTACTCCATAGCAGCGGAGGCAGCACTGCTGCCGCCGTATTTATAGAGTAAGGTTACACAAATATTTTTACAGTGTAGCTTTTGGTATGACCATTGGGAAAGGCTTAGGAGCTTAACTCTTAAATTACGCACAGCTCTTAAAATCTTATTAATATAATTAGAATGTGCCTTAACGGCTGAGTGGAACAGCGTGCTTGCTTTGAGAGCTCTATGTACGTAGCAAGTTCGGGGTTCGGTGCAATCCCATAATGTTAATAAATCATTAAAATAGTGTGCAAATTTGTGGAAAGTAAATTGGTAGTGGAAAAACATGTACCTGACAAACATTGAATAAATGAACAATTGAAAGTAATCTTCCAGCATGATGAACGCTCTTTTTTCTTCTTTCTTTTGACTCAGAATTATTGTGTAACCTTACACAGAAATTGCTGAAACGTTACGCAAAAGTTATCTTAACATGGTGTAACCTTCTACCAGTGATGTGTTGCTTTACACCATATATATATATATAGGTTAAGTTACTCCATAGCAGTGGAAGCAGCACTGCTGCCACCGTATTTATAGAGTAAGGTTCCACAATTTTATTTACAGTGTAGTTTTTAGTATGACTACTGGAAACGCTTGGAAGTATAACTGCTCAAACCGATGGATTCTAACTTATATCAAAAAGGACACCTAAATTATAGTTGAACATTAAGGAACGTGTCACAGCTATAAAAGTGAGTATTCAATATTCTAACACCGTTAGAATTGCTTTTTTTTCAATGAACTAGCAATGTTTGTTTCCAAATTTATTTAAAAAAAAATACTTAAGTGGATCTTTTTTAGATTTGGGGAAAATGCGTGCAAATTTCAAACCATCAGTAAGCTTTTACTAAAAAGTTTTCTTAATGGACTTTGTCTATCTGCGTGTACTACTACGCGCTCACGTTTAGTACGAAACATTCGGCTAGCGGCCCGCTAAGATGATTCTTTCTGAATGAGTAGAGGAATGAAAAGGGAAAAAACACGAGCGACGTTTATAAGTGAATGTTTTGTTCATTTCAATCTGTCGACACCTCGGAGTTGGCAAATACACCTCACTGCAAGGCAAAAAAAAAATGTTCGCTTCCTCCTACGACCCAGAACTTCGTTCTTTCATGTCATTAGTCGTCGAGTATTACATGCTGCACATTTGCATATAAGTAGGGGGAATATGGGGCAAAGTGAAAGGCAAAATATTTTCACAGTTGGCAGCACCACCTATCTACACTATTTTAACTTCGTACCTAGATATATAGTTGATTCCTGTCAGAAAATAAATAGCTCCAAAGATCAACGACGAAAATTATACAAGTCATTTTCAAAATTTGATATCTTTATTGTAATATTCGCAATTTTTCAAAAATATTTGTTGTTATAAATTTTTTGTAATTATCATTTTATCTATTAATTGAATCGTTTATTTCAGAAACCACCTAAGCGACAAACGTTAAAAGTTCGAAAAAGTATTTTTACCGTTATTTATGAAAAATCGATGGGGATTTCAATATTTTAAACTGTAATACATTCATATTTAGATATATTTCTTTCAGAAAATATTGTTGCAATCAGTATTAATTAGTTTAACGCAAAGAAATAAATGTTTTTTTAAAATATGAAATTTTGTCGCTTAGGTGGTTTCTGAAATAAACGATTCAATTGACATCTATTAATGTCCAGTGCAGTCCTTATTTAGTTTATATTAGGCATGTTTTGTTTTTAAATGTTCAATATAATTTTTTCAAATGCACGTGGGGCAAAGTGAAATAATTTATTTCGTTTTCTTACGCATTTATTAACTGAGCGATTCTCTGTAAACTCGTCATTTTTCACACGAAATCTGTCCGGGCACGGTTTTTGGAAATGTTCGTATAATTATAATACTATCGCTCAGAAAATGAATATTACTTTAGTTTGAAAGAGGACCAATTGAAGTTTGTTTTTCTGATAAATCATGATAGGGGGTAAGTCCCCCGCCTTGCATAACTAGGCAGGGGACTGTGCTAGGTGACTGTGTTTTTGCTCTTTGTTGCGTAATATCTGCAAAACTAATGGAACATAATTATGAGACAACCTATAAACTGAGGCACAAATCGTGGACATAATAACTAATATGTTTTTATAATTAAATTAATTGACATTAATAAAATCACTTCCCAGAGGACTGTTTTCGCAACGACCCTGATGCACTTTCATCACAAATGTGGCTCTCAAACTAAGCAAAATAGCGTTTCAACGTCCTTCTCGGCGATTTCGGCAAATTCGCACTGATTATTTTAAACTTCATGCCAAAAAGAATTTGCAAAAGTTAGATTTTTCTTATTACAGCTTTGAATTTGTTGCAGGGGACTGTTTGAAAAAACTCCGGACAGAATTTGCATGACAATTTTAAGTTTTAGAAATACGCAATTATACCTTATTTCATAAGAAAAATATAGCTTCATTGTTCTATTTTTAGATATGAACTGCCAAATTTATGCAGTGTTAATCGGTTTTTTGAAATACTATCTTTAACAGTTAGACTATGGGATTGGGACAGCCAGGGGACTGTGTTTTTGGCGCTTAGATAATTTCTAGAAAAAAATATTAAATTGTTATCACTCCAAATACAATTGGGCCACAAAGTATTAACGCTTTGCTTGTATTAAGAGCGATAATTACTTTATTATACTTTATTATTTTTAAAATACTCAGTCCGGACAGCCAATTACCAGTTTATAGAGAATCACCCAACTAAATCACATATTTCTTCATTTATTAATTTATTCCACATTCTTTTGCAGATTAATTCACTTATTTATCATTCAGGTCTTTTATTATTCATTCTCAATTTTATTCAATATTTTCTTTTTATTATACATTAGTTAATTGATTTTTTATTCATTCGTTTATTTTTTAATTAATGTTTAATTTTTTTCATTTATGTATGAATTTATTTGATGAAAATTAGTGTAACTCATCGAATAAGAAGTGTTTCATTACGAAAATATTGTATTTTTCACTTTGCCCCATGGTTTTTGAGGTGAAAAAATTTCCTTTTTTTGAACTTACAAAATGATTGCTAAAAATAAAAAATAACATTTTAACAATAGTTGTATTACAAAATACAATAGTCTTTCTTTATGTAATGTAATTTTCAGAACGAATTTCCAATTTGTTTATTTTGATACAGGGGAAAAGACAACTATTTCACTTTGCCCCACATTTCCCTACGTTAAAACGTAATTGTCTTTGTCAGCTGAATATTTTTTATAGTACTATGATTAACACATAATTATAAGTTTAAAAATAAAACTAACATTAGTTTTTCAATTACTAAGCAGTTTTTTTTTTTTTTAGTTCATAAATTTCCGGCAAATTTCTTGGGGCTGTGCTATGTTGTAAACTATAACTCATTAATGCCTGACATTTTTTTCCAAAGATATTTTGGATACTGGTTACAAACAGTGTTTAATGGACAGGAAAAAAAATTATGTAAAAAATAATTTTTTTTATTAAGGAAAAAAAATCGTCCCTTAAGAGTTACAATAGACCCCAGAGGGTACCTACTTTAACTAAAAATTTTTTCTGCTTACGATATAATATTTAAAAAGACATTTTATAAGAAGAAATAAAATCGGCAATTAACATAAACTGTGAAGCTAGGAATAACTTTGAAAACTTAGCTTTTTTCTTGAGATTGTGAACTATGCAATTTTTGATTAAAGATCATATTAAAACTGCTACAGAACACACTTGACAATGGTTATGTGCTGCAATCTGTTAATAACGAATTAAAGCAATATCAAGGTACTAATTGAACACAATTATTTAATTGAAATGTTCATTTTGGGGCAATTCAGATCCTTTTTTAACCGTCCCTAAAAAGGGACGCTAGGCATTAATGGGTTGATAAGAAATCCTAAAAAAACAACGATGCTACACACGCTGTCCACAATTATAAAGAGACTAAACTGATTTTACTCTACATTTTAACAAAGAGTTCTTAAATGTAGTGTTTGCAGACGGGCTAGAATGTAAGAGAAGATAATAAAAAACTAAAGTTATAAAAAGTAATTATTTGAAGATTCGATAATTTAAATCTAAATAATATACACTGGCGGAAAAAACAATCCCAACACCAAGAAAGACTTGTGTTAGAAAAACGAATTTTGGTAGGCGTGTTTATACAACTGAAAGATGACATCGATTGAAATTTCGCGTTCCGCGCATAAGTGTGGCGCAGCTGGCGTCAATCAGAACATGCAAATAAGGCTTGTTTTAAAAGCGTGTTGTGAAGCTCGTGTGTATTATTTTTCCATGAAGTTGGACGAATTGCGTTCATGTTAGCCAGGAATACCTTTTAAGAAGACGAAGAAGCCATTATCAACAGCTCACCGAGTTTAACCGAGGTCGTACGATTTGGTTACGAGAAGGTGGATTTTCATTTCGCTATATTGCAGAAAGACTTGGGTGGGAATGTTTCCACCATGCATGATTATTGGAAGCTATAGGCAAGGAATGGTACTACCTCAAGAAGATCAAGTTCCGAGCTGCCACGTGGCATGACTGAGAAGGAAGATCGCCGAATCTTGCGTACGGATGTGGCGCATCGTATTGCATCTGCGGCTGACATTCGAGCTGCAGTTGGTACCGTCGTGACCCAAGGAACGGTAAGAAACTGTTTACTTCAAGAATAGCTCCGAGCCAGGCAGCCTGCAGCCGGTATTTTATTGACTGCAAACCATTGCCTTTTCCGACGGCAGTGGTGCCACGACAGAGCTCACTGGAGGTCGGAGTGGAGATCTGTTGTAATTTTTGATGGAAACAGATTCTGCCTTAGTGCCAGTGGTGGCTGTATATTAGTCAGAAGGAGGCCAGGGGACCGCCTGCATCCAAGCGGTCTACGGCCTAGACACACGAGACCCACACCTGGTGTTATGGTCTCTGGAGCAATTTCCTACGACAGCAGGGGCATTCTTGTGGTTATCCCAAACTCCCTGACTGAAAATTTGTCGTCAGTCTGGTAATTTAACCAGTAGTACAGCCCTTGATGAGTAGCATTTAAGGGGGCGTTTCCCAACAGGATAACGCTCGCCCTCACATCGCTGGTGCAACGCAATGTACTCTACAGAGTGCTAACATGTTACCATGACCTGCAAAATCATCAGGTATGTCTTCAATTGATAACGTATGGGATATCATGGGACGGCACCTCGAGCATCATCCACAGTCAGCAATGACGGTCTTAGTATTGACACAACAAATGCAACAAACATAGAACTCCATACTAAAAGTGACATTTGGCACCTGTATGACATAATGCATGCACGCTTGCAGGCTTGCCTTCAAAATTCTGGAGGTTACACCCTTTACTAAATTAACATAGTTTCACATTTGCACAGCATTTTCTTGAGCTTAAATTAGCCAGTGATCTTGTACATTTAATCAATTAAACATGTTAACTAGACAATTGCATTACCCAAATTTCATTACTCTACAGAAATTTTTTCTTGGTGTTGGGATTTTTTTTTCCGCCAGTGTATTTTCATTAGTTAATGTCCCTGTTTTTCTGCACTATTAGTAATGCGTATAGCATCACTAAAAATGATGATTTACTGATTAAATAACAAATCATGAAAAGGTCAATCATCATAATCAAGTTCATTCGAACCAGCACATGAAAGTAAAGATTTTTTTTTTCTTTGCATCCATCTCTCGAATAATTTCTTACGTCACAAATGAGCATTCAACTCTTTATCGTGAAAACATTAGTGAACAACAACACCCTAGCTGCCAACCGACCCCTGAGAAGAATATTCGAGCAAGTTCTAGATCTCTTAATAAGGTAGGGGTGTTTTTTTTTTTTTTTTTTTTTTTTGACTGAAAGAGGTAATATTGATTTTGGCACTTTCTGCAGCAGTCTGATGAGCAGCAGTTTAAAGCTGATTATTTTAATAATCAAGATGAAGGGAAAACTGACACGTATGCTTTTTCATACAAAAAAAAAGTCAATTCTAAACAAATGTTTGCATCCTCCGTTAATTTTACTCAGAACTTGAGTGCGTGTGTGTATGTATATCTACACATTCAAATTATTGGAGCCATATTTAGTGATTTTAATTATGATTCAGATTGGGCAAAAATGTAATCAAATGCGTCGATTACGAAATCCTCGATTACTCAAAGCCTGGTGTGAGGTCATAAAATGAGGATTTCCTCGTAGTTGAACATTGTCGTTAACGACAGCAAAGTTTTCTTTGTCAGTCTGCTTCTTAGAATAAAAATCCAAAAGTAGGTAGGATAATGTGCAATGAGTTACCGCCCGTAAGCCAGGGCTGAGGCAGAACTGTAGCAAATGCACCCACAGCTCGATCATGTGGCTCGATCTCATCCATGATCGAGCTGTGGGTGCATTTGCTACAGGTAGGATAATATTCCGCACTAGATCAAAAGTAAAATCCAAATAGCAGCACCCGGTTGGGGTACTATTACCGTCTCTTGCCACAAAATACATGAGAATTCTATCATGTGTACTACTAGTTATCCCAAAATTTGAAATCTTGGCACTTACACCTCTATGCAAGTCACTGTCTCGATAGAGTTACTTTAAAATTCTATCAACCTTAACCTATTACAACTGACACCCCCCTACATGTATATTTTTAATCTGAATTAATTTTAAAGTGTGGATTAAAAACAAACAGAAATCACAAAAATCTGTACACAACTTTATAAAATATACTGAACCGCCTACCTATAAGACAATACGCATTGCTATACAAAACGATCGTAAATCAAATATCTTTTCATATCAGTTCTTAAGGCGTTGCATTCTAAAAATATGTATATAACACGATCAATTGTTTTTGAACCCAAACAGTCGTAAACTGGTGAAATAAAATATGCATACACAAAAGCTCGCTTCCTTCCATAATATTATTAAAATTCCCCGGCATCTACAATGAGTATCAGGATAATATATTTCATATTTTTCTTGACGAGAAAGAAGAAAACCTTCACAAACGCCTTCGGAATGTGGTCATAGTTTGGGAATTTTCGGTGGGTTATAAAGTCAAAATAAATAGAATAAAAACATTTTGAGAAAAATGTCGACATATTTTAGGGCAGTAAAGACATTCTTGTCTGCCTTTGTGCGAAGGAATACGTGAAAAAGAACTTTAGGCATAAATAGCTGGCCTTAAAACAGTCGAAAAATAAAGTTCTTCAAAAAATTCTCCTTAATGGTAAATTTAAAATGCATGAATCTAACAAAAGTCAGTTTCCATCTTCACAAGAAACGCTAAGTAATTTTATTGTTTTCGTTATTGATTTCTTATGAAATGTAACGTATATAAATATACATAAACTTAGTGGAAAAATTCAGAGACAGTTGAACAATCGTACAAAACACCAAATAAAAAAGACAATCAAATAGACTACCAAATCAAAAATTAAATAGGATGAACAATATTAATTTTGTAAAAAAAAATATCATGATATATATATCCTAACGTTTATGCATGTGTATATAGCAAGAATGTAAAATAAATATCTTAAAAGCATTTTAAGAGGCAATTTTTTAAGTCAAGCAGGTCAGATACATAACGTTTTTGATTTTTTTAAAAGTTTTACGGTTATTTCATCTAATGGTTTCAGGAGACATTATTTTTATCCTTTTCATTAAAAAAAAATCTCGAAACAACCACCAGAATTTGGAAAGTTGACCCCTACTTAGTGTTTTTTCTGAAATTGAAGTTTTAATATATTCGATTACCTACGTGTGTTGAGCAATTTAAAAAGAACTTTGGGACATAAATAGATAGGATTAAAATTAAATCTATGCATCAAATTGAGCAAAAAATACTCTTTATGGTAAATTTAAAATGCATATTTTCTAACAATAGTCAATTCCCGTCTTTTCAAGAAATTTTTCTTGTCATCACACATCATTACTTGTTATTTAATGCAAGCTACATTATTAGGTAAAGACTTTGACGATTAATTAATAGAAAATTGAATAAAAAACACGTAATTTAATAACAAATATACTTGGTCCGAAAATAATCTTTAATGCTTACATCTTTTAGCTGAAAATGTCGCTCTTTTTGGTACACATCGATCGTTTATTTTCATTATAAACATTCCATTAAACTTTTTTTTACAAAATAAGTGTACAAGTAAACAGTTCGTTTTCTGGTAAAATGTTATAAACAACTAACATAACAATTTCGTTATTTTGATAGAAAATTATTGAAGTGAATAAAAAATTCGTTTTTTTATGTTTCAAATTATTTTATTTATTTTTAAACATACAAATAATATTTTAAGCATTATCTAACACTTTTTTATTTTATGTTAAATTTCATGATGGTAATTGTTTCCTCTCTTGTTTAAACTTTCCCAGTTATTTTTTGGGAAATACACATTTCCTACATCATAAGCTTATTTTTTCGGAAAGTAATTAACTCGATGCTGTCCACAAGTTTTGTTTAGTCACGCTGAAATTATTAAAATTGCTTTTAAAAATATTTTATACCATTTTTACAGAAGTTAATTTTTTAATATTAAACAAAACTGATATGCGATTAAAATATCAAATTTAGCGAGCATGTTTGAAGATGAGAATATTTTTCTTCTGCCCTTATTTCACTTTTTTCCGCTGGAAACTGGGGTCAAAAAAAATCTCTGAATTTCTTTCAAGAAAGATATCTTATATTCAAGGGAAATATAATATTTTGCAGTAAAAAGGTTTTTGGTATTTAATTTCTATCAGTATTCGATATATCTCAATAACATTTAACTATTCCAGGCCTCGTTATTTAGTAGTCAGAGAAGTCTGACAGTGATGAAAAGACCCCAGGTTCGAAACCCTGCTCGACTTATAGATGTACTTTCTCTGTTGTCATTTCTCTGTGTTAATGTGTTTGTTGTGAATGGCCGCCTGCAATACAAACGGGCCTTATAGCATGTGTGATGAGCTAAATCTTACTTCTACCTTAATGGCTCTCGTAAAAGCAGAAGCCTTACATATTCCACCTTTAATCGGGTAGATATATCGACTGGTAATAGGGGACCCGAGTGGTGTAATAAACAACAGCAACCCCCCCAACAAGTAATTATTTCTAGATCACAAAAAGAGCATTACAGACACTAAGTTACAAAGATGTTACAATTCTGTGTAGCCAAATTTGAAAATGTTCCCCCAATAATTAATAATGATATACTAATTTATCTTTATTTAAAGAAACATTATATAAAAGAGACTAAATCAAAGAAAACTTTTTAGTGGTGTATCCATTTTAGAAGCTTTTTCTATAAAAAATGGCAATATAATTTGGATAACAGTGTAGTAAAATTTAATTTAGAAATTTATGTCTCGTCGGCGTAGTTAATTAAGATAATAAATGTACTAAACGTGTTTCAAAGTACACATACGTAGAAAACGAATCAAATATTATATACCGAATTCGAGTATTTAACAAAAAGTAGTACCAATTCCCTAAAGAAAAATAACTGCGAACGAGGATAGTACTTCAAGTACATGCGTTTCCTGCGTTCAAGTACAGGCCTTTTTGCTGGCCACCTTGTCTAAACGTCAGAGAAATCTGTTCCGGGTAAGGATCCCGGCTCGGGCATGGATGTACTTTCTACTGTCCTTGTCCTTTCTTTGCGTGTATGTGTTTTCATGCTGTGAATAGTTGCCTACACTATGAACTTATGGATTTTGTGTGCTTTGGAAGTCTGACTTAACATCAAATAACGACAACCTTAGAAAGGTGAACCAGTGCACCCTTAAACTTTCGGCCTAGCTGGCACAAAACAGCAACAACGTGCTTTTAAGGGAGATATACCGAGCTAAATGCTGATCATTATTTTAAAAAATAATTCCTTATTATATGATAGTTGAAAAAGTGTGTTTCCCTTTACATAGTAAATTATATGTTACGTTTAAGTAAAACAAATGTTTCGGTTTCACAATAAATGTAAGCTCCCCCCCCCCCCATTCAAATAACCGTTCTATTAGTTTTCTAACAGTAGAAATGCTTATATTAGCTTTGACTCTCAAAAAATTACTTACCACAGCTAGAAAAAAAAATGGCTCGTAACTCCAGAAAGATTGCCAAGCGCTAACGCTGGCTAAACATTTACAAAACTAAATTAAAAACTAGGGTAATAGATTTTTTTTTGACAACAGTAAAAAATAAGAAGAATCACTTCTAATTGGTCTACCAACTTTTCGCGGAAAAGATTTTTGGTATGTATCATATGATGAAATATACAGGGTGTCCACTCCAATCGTGGACCAATAGCTAATTTCTAAACCGTTAGAGATAAGCATATAGTTTATTTAGGAAAAAATCTCCAAATTACGAAAGGAATTTTGGGTCTATTCAATGTTTTTCAAAAAATCAAATTTTGAAAGAGTTACGAAATTTAAATTTTTATACAGCCCCCCAGTCCTCTCAATCATATTTAGTAAAACATTCTTGACACTGTAACGTTTAAAACTAAAAAAAAATCATTGTTCTACGACAAAAATTGACCGAGTTATGACGTTTTGAAAAATCAAGATTTTGAAATATTTCGCATACGATCCCTTAAGCGATCTCTCGATGACGTCATGAAATAATGCAACATCTTTATTTTTCAAAACGTCATAACTCCGTCAATTTTTGTCGTAGAACAATGATTTTTTTTTAGTTTTAAACGTTACAGTGTCAAGAATGTTTTACTAAATATGATTGATAGGACTGGGGGGCTGTATAAAAATTTAAATTTCGTAACTTTTTCAAAATTTGATTTTTTGAAAAACATTGAATAGACTCAAAGTTCCTTTCGTAATTTGGAGATTTTTTCCTCCCTGTATTTAAAAATGTCTAAAATCTGATATGCGGAATTTTTTAACTGTTTTGCATCCTACTGGAGTACCATTAAACATTATAAATGCCTCATATGAATTGTAGTAATATTGCTATCCTTGAAAATTAAGAGCAATTTCTGAAAATGTTTTGTAATTTAAATTTTTAAACATTTCTCAAAGAATAGTTTTGTCCAAGAACTTTCTGCTGGGGCAATATGAGTTGCTGCTACTGCATTATAAGGCATTGGAGCTTTAGTTACGTAGATTTGGGTTTTTGCTTTCGCATCTTCAAAATCAGTTCTCGCTCTTTTGTGTCCTCTTAAGAATCGCAAAACTCTTCTACCTTGTTCCATAAAAGTACAGAAAAAGCAAACATTTTCTAAATCAACTCGTACTCGTTTAAAACCAACGGATATTTTTTAATCGCACATTGTGAATAATTTCTATTTTAAAATAGGAAAAAATAAATCCTGTTGCTAATTTATGTGGAGTACTAAGTAAGGCTCTTGATCAAGCTTATTGAATAACATTTTCGCAGAAAAGTAAGTATTTTGGTACATTTCCTACATGCTAAATACTTTTTGCTACCATTCTAAAAATAATCTCAGCTTATATCAGAAGTTTATTACTTCCAACTCTGATGTGGCCATCTCAGGCTGATGATCACCGGAAAAGATAAAATATTTTTGGAAAAAAAAATAAAAAATAGAACCAACTTCAGTTGGAAATTGCTCTAAAAAGTAAAAAATATTTTTTTTCCTTTGAACACCATCGAAACTACTTTTAAACATAAGTTTTGAAGTCGGCGCAAAAACGATAGGTAAAATGATATTTAGTCAAAGTTTGCCAACATTTTTTCAGAGAAATCATTGAAAATTAAAAGCAGAATATTTGTACCATTACACGAATGTGTGGTAATCAATGAAATGTATCCATTAAAATTTATATTTTTAGATGAATTGTAGTTGCGTATGATTCTATACATTGTTTTTGCGCCGACTTCAAAATTAATGTTTAAAGGTAGTTTTGATGGTGTTCAAAGAAAAAAAAAATATTTTTTACTTTTTAGAGCAATTTCCAACTGAAGTCGGTTCTATTTTTTTCCCAAAAATATTTTATTATTTTATTCTTTTTAGTGTAAATGCACTTAAAATAATCAAAATATAGTTAAAAAAACTAAAAATTACGCTTTTAAATAAAGTTCAGAATAAAGTTTAAATTTAGTTGAATTTCATGTTTGATTTAGTTAAGCCTTCATTCAAAATTCTCATTATTATTATTATTATTATTATTGTTTCATATAAACCACGTTTTGTAACAATGGATTTCATATTTAATCATTTAGGACAAATCGCTTTAAATTTGACTACTTATTGATTGATATCTTCTTTAATTAAAATCGTAAATTATATAAATTAAAAAAAAAAAAAAACCATGCAGCTGTTCAAAAAAATCCTTGCAGACCTGGACTCGATCTAATTCCATCAGGAACTTCAATCTGACGCGTTTAACCACTTGACTATCGGGTCGCTCATTGAAGTAAAGATTTACGATAGCACATATTGTTTTAAATAACATAAAATTTTAGTTTTTCGATCATAACTTTTTTTCTAGCGAACAAATATCGTCATATGAGTTCATGGTACCAAATTTACACCATCTTCTATCGATTAAAAAAAATCGTCCAAATCGGTTCAGTAGATCAGATGGTATGTGCGAACAAACAAACAAAAAAAAAAAAAAAACATACGCTTTGAATTGAGAACCTCCTCCTTTTTTGAAGTCGGTTAAAAATTCTAGCCCCTGGTTGCAGTAAAACCGTCCGGTTGTTACCCGATAGGAATTCTCTCTAAGGGGGGGGGGACTTTTAAACAGTATGAAACATTGAGTGTTTTCCTTAGGTCAACATATAGATATTTAAGTATTCAAACTTATAAATTATTTCTCTAATCTGTTTTCAGTTACAACGTCGTAACATTCTTATATCTTGATCAAATTATTTGATTTACCCCTAATTTAAAGGTTATCACGCCAGTTATTAACAAAAAAATAGACCGTTTTCTTAAAGACTGTGTTTAAAAAGCTTTTCTTTTACACATTTCAAAAAATAGCATTAAAAAAAAAAGATTTAGTGATGCGGTTGGGAAACGTGAAGATCGCAAGCTCAATCGTACTTTGGGTTTTGTCACTTAAGATTGACTTTTTTTTAACAGTTAATTTTGATCCAAATTTATAAGTACATATAATCCAAACTCGTTTCAGGATTTTAACCAACAGTTGCACAGTTGCATTAAAACCGGAGAAGAAAATGTTTATTTTAGCATGGTAATTAACCACAAATAGCATTTCTTAAGAGCGTTTTGTTTCCTTAATGCTTTATAAAATTACGGAAGAAATCACTTCTTTTAAATGTAAGAAAAATAAAAATTCTCTTTGCGCTTTTTTTAGAAAAAAAAGTTAAAAATAAAATTTTTGAACTACTGCTATCAAGCGAGAATGCTTGGCTCGCGTCAGTTAGTGTATGTTGTTTTACAGAGCCTTAAATCGTTTCTGTTGGTCAATATACTGAGTATGGGTTCTTTAATTTCTATAAGTGAGTGGTATTTCGTAGTAATTATGTACAATATATATTTCTTTTTGTTTATTATTTGAAGGGCTCGGGTGTAAATAGCGGTATCTGACAAAATTGTAAAACTCGAATCATTTGGTAAAAGCGATTCGAGGTATGAGGAGGATGGTATGTGGCCATATGAACAGAAATATTACAGGGCTTAAGAATAAACACATCCCTTAATAATGTACCTACACACACGCACTTTGTTTTTAAAATCAAAATACTACCGACAGTATTTTTTAGTATTTTTTTTATCACAAGCCATACCTTTGAATTTAAAAATGCAGTTACCATTTTTTACGCTCGAGCCCTTTATTTGTAATATCTGTTTTCAAAGTCTCAGTGACTTTCTGTCAACTCTTATACACTAATAAGACCCGATTCTGCTATCTTTCTAAAATATTAATTTTAACACTTTCAGGTCTGAGCATTTTCGACCGCGCATCTCCCTCCAGACTGAGGGGGGGGGAGGTTTGTCGCTTTTCGTGATTTTTTAAAAAATACTTGGAAAAAATTAATAATTTTAATTTTATTAAATACTTCAAAATGTTTTCTTTCATGATGAAAGACCTATTTAAGTGAAACAACAATTAATATTTAGTAAGAAATTGTCGAAAAATGCATGTTTGGAACTTGGAAAAAAAAGTTCCGCATAGGAAAATATCATTTTTGACCTTAAAAATATGCACAAATATAATTAAAAACTTATCCAAATCTTGAACAAATATTTTTAAAAAGATTTAATTTTCAAATACACATTTTGCAAAATTTGCTTTGGTGTGGTACATTTCAAAACACGGATTTGCACTGTCGCACGCTTGCACTAACTCGTATAAGCCACGATTCTATAGCGTCTCCTGCAGTTAATTCTGATTGGTGGTGCCATCTATATATTTAAGAAAGTAAAAGGTTCATAGATAATATCTAAAAAGGATTGAAACGAAAAAAACCCGTATTTTCAGAGTAACAGTAGCTCAAACTTGACCCCGAGCTTAGTTCGTGCTTAGTCATCTTCAACAAAAACGGCACCCCGAGCTGAGCTTGGGCTTAGACCGGAAAGTGTTAAGTATTTGTATCACATTTATGTAATGGAAACAAACAGGCAAAATTAAAAAAATGAAATTGTCATGCACTCTTGATTTTCCTAATTTAACGTGTAATAGGAACCTGTACATTGATTTCTAGTCTCAGTTATACCCCCCCCCCCCGAAGAGAAAAAAATATATTCTCTTAAAGGCGAAAATTCTAACAAATCTGCTGTTAGTATGCCGTTATTCAAAACATTACATTGTATTTTATCATCGTATCATAAAAACACGTATTTAAAAAAAAATCACGGCACTTCAAGTAAAAATGTGATGTTTTGTTTTGTTTTTTTTTTCTTTTAATAGAAACTTATGTCAGAATTAATGCTATGTTGACCCACCTATGCTGACCAATGGCGCATTTGGTGAAAAAATTCCTTGCAATGCATTTGAAAAAATGTATTTTACCACTCCCATTAACAACATTCCAAAATAAACTCTTCCAAACGTACTGTAGTCTAAAAAATCTTAGGTAGTTATCTGTGTGCCATTACCGAACATTCTAACTTCCCTTTATACATTGAACCGTAGCATGATGGTGGACTATAGCCGGTGTGTTTAATTAGTTTCAATTTCAAAACACTCCCACGTACCTACCACTACACGTGATTACGGGGGTTGACCATGAAGAGAACTGCTTTTTGATCCAGAACGTTAGAAAAGCTTCCTCTGCCGCTCTTGGGGGACTTTGGTACTACGAGCATATCTATTTAACGTGCCCCAACCACCTTTAGTGAACACGGTGGATCTTCAACTCTTTAGTTACGAGTCCGACGAATTACTTATCAGACTACCACTGCCGGATTGGTTTTAGTTACTAGCGTTAATGTAAACTCAGGTTTAATAAGAGGATATCTTCCTGATTTTATGGCTATTCCAGATAGAGGGGCCCAAAACAAAGCAAAACAGCCACCAATGTATGTTGTAACAGAGTGGTCGTTACACGCTTGTAGTAACCTTAAATCTGAATTTGAAGTTCAACAATGTTAGACAACGTAACAGAAGAAGAAATTAAAAGATTTTTGAGAAAAACAATTCGATTAAAGAAAATCTTTGCGACAAAAGTAGAAAAAAACTTAAGAAATTATACTATTCAGTTTTCATTTCATTAAATAAAATGAAAAAAATGACTGAAAACAAAAATTATGACAGTTGTTTTTTTCCTAGATGTGTCAAAACAGTTTTTTTTTATTATTATAATAGAAAAACTGCACGTATGCTTTTACTCTTGGAGGCTCTGACGAGAACATGCAAATGAGAACACAGAAAACGGAACAAAAGCAATTAAAAGAGAAGAAACCAAAAGAAAAACCATAGTATTTTTATAAAGACCCTTAGACGTCTGGAAGGCGGGGGAGAAGCAAAACTTAAATTGCAATAGATTTTTCTTTTTTTTTTTTCAAAAATGTAATTTCATTCTCTCTCATTCCCGCTTCTCCTCCTTTAAAAATGATTTTTCAAGACATGTTGTCCTCCCTCTTGAAATGCCAGTTTTTTGCCTTAACAATTTATTTTTGCGTATTCTCGTTTATTTTTTCACTGTCGTTTTTCAGGTTCGTGTCATTACTTTTTTTTAAAATCATTTTAACTGCATTTTCAATCATTAGTGCAAATGTTACACCTCTTGTTTACTTCATACTCAACTTAGCAGATAGGCTTGGAAACAGTTAGCATATAGTTATGACTTCATCGAGTTTTGACTTCGTAAAACATATGCACTGAGTTTTGTCGAAAATGTGTCTTTTATTTGTGTTATCGTAAAACGGGGTGTACCGGAGCAGCGGGGTGAATCCGAAAAAAAATCTTTACTAAGTCATTGGATAAAGATTTGCGGAGTGAATCGGAACACTTCGTTCTGTAGCTCCGTTTGAAATTCATTAAAAGGAAAAAAAGAGAATCGAAGGAAACTGTTCGAAAAATCAAAAGATCCCCACCTGAATTTTTCTAGTTAAGACGGACAAGGTTTTATAGCTGTTTACCCCTTAGAATGGGGAACTAAATCTTATAACGCCAGAAAGTTCCATAGTTAAAGATTTTTGCTCAATGAGACTTCTTTGCATGTAAAATACGTAACAAAAGGTCATACAGACTTTATGTAGCAAAAGTTCTGTCCACGCACAACGATGAATAAGTAGGAAAATGTTACAGGGGGGTCTTCAAAACATGAAGATCAAGAAACTGCAGAAGAGATCCCCACAAGATGTCATGAAAAAAAAAGCCGAGCGGCAAATGCTCGTTTTAAGAACAAGATATTTTTTGTTGATCACATGAGGGACTTTAATTTATATTAAATCTTTGTTTTCTAATTTAAATACATTTTCTAAAAATCAATTTTAATCCTTCATAAGTCCAAAATTTTCGATTTTTAACAAATCAGATGTTTACGCGTTTAGAAAATACACCTTTATTTGACAATAACTATCTGTCCTGATTCTTCCCCATCAACGTTATACTTGTTTTTGTTTCACCTATTACAAGTTAAATGAATAAAAAAAATTAACGTGCATTCCGATTGACCCCTATCAGCGAGGTGAAACGTAACGCATCTAAAAAAATAAATATATATATAAATAAAAACTGTTGAACATGTTTTGTTTTTGCTTGGAATATCACAAGAGTAAGCCAAGTTTTTACCCGAAAAGTCAAATTAAGAAACAAAATCTTAATTTTTTCTATGATCAAAGCTGAAAAGTGTTGCGATTCATTACTGCACATATTTTTTCTACTTCGTATATTGATGTCATGTGTTGTGGGTATGAAAAATCTTAAGATATTCAATAAGCATTTATATATGATCTATATCTTTCTACTTCGACGACGAGAATTTAAGATTTATGTAGCACAAAAAGAATTTCGTTTTTAAGGTACCTTCACTAAATGCGTATCTCAAAATTTCCTTGCATATTTATTGCATTACAAAGAAACATATAATTCATTTAGAGCTTGCGTAGATCAACTCCATTTCGACATGACCCATTTTAGTTCAGAAAGCTTCATTTATACATGTAAAAACTATTTGTTAAGCGATCCTCAACGGTATCAATTTATGATACTGTGAGTGGTATACAGGTACCAATTAATGGTACATTGTTGCTTGAAGGTTTTAGCCAAAACGGCACCAATTTGATATGGTGCTCTAATTGATTAGTGGTTAGTACATTGCTGTGTAAAAAGAATTGATTGAAGGTTCACCAGAATCTCACTATTTAAACCAAATTGAATTAATTCCAATATGTGCTTCATAATGTTTAAATTCCTAAATTAATATATATCATGCAATAGACAAATAATCACACTTTGATTCAAATTACTTAATTTTATTTTAACAATTTAAACATCAAAATAATAAATGAAAGTAGCTACTTAAATTTAAATAATAGACATGGCCATAATGAAAACGTATATGAGTACTCATAGATTAGCACTTACGTAAGTATTGCAGATTCTCCAAAAAGGTTCATTTCACGTAGTAGTTCCTAACTAAAAGTTCGTAAACAGAGTTCATCATTTCACGTAGTAGTTTCTAACTAAAAGTTAGTAAAACAGAGTTCATCATTTCAGCCGAATTTATCACCAGTGAAAACTCCTCTTAGGCAAAGTGGACACCTCCATTGAAGACTCCATATAAGCGTCTCATCGTTTTTAGGACTGAACGTACACACGTACACAGGACCCTTTTGAAGACTTCCCGATTTTACAGCAGGATAACCGTTCTAGACTATTTATATATATTCGTTCAAATTTTACTTCTTCATGTTAAGAGTAAAAGAATTCCTCTGAGGGAACTTTTGTAAATATTTTTCACATCAGGTAAAAAAAAAAGGATTCTGGAGGACTGGGCAGCAACACCCAGCCCCCAGCATACGTATTCGAAGTCTCTAGTAAGCTCAAACAGCAAGCCTTAGAAAATCATTAAAAAATATTAAATCGAGTGCAGAAATTTAAAAACATTGAATATAAATCATAAGAGATATGTTTAAAAGTCATAACAAACAGGGGTCAAGAAAATTAATTTCAACTGGTTTTCTAGCTGTTTATTTACCCAGGTCCCAAAATGGGAGATTTGGCGCTTTCTGATTAGCAGAAAGTGTCAAGACTATCAGAAGCGACTCCTCCCCCATATTGCATGAATAAACACTCCCCTACCTTTTAATGTTGAAAGTCAACCCCTTTGTATAAGAACATAGTAAGCTCTCTTTTGTTGTTCAAAAGCAGGTGATTTTATCAGAACAGGTGAAATACCATTAGTTTTGAAAAGTGTTCTAGCTAACCAAAGGTGATCAATCGTCGATAAGGACAATGGTACACCTCCTACAAAATGGAGTATCCCCTACAATGAGATTTAAATCATTCAAAAAATTACCCAATGGCCCTCTCCTTCCTACACATTTTAAGGTAGGCGAACACCCTATTTTTTTTCAAAAAATCTATTTTGAGATTTTGAGACAATCAGATAGTCATAATATTCTTCTTTCTAAATCCGCAAAAAAATTCTAAACCGATCAATTATTTAGAAAACTAGAACAAATTAAGTGCACACAAATGCATAACTTTTGTCTGAAATTATTTTTTTCTTTCTTGATTTTCCCAAAACGAAGTTTTCGAAGTTTTCATTTACGCCAACAACTCTAGCAAAAAAAGTATTTACGGTACACATTTGAAACTTTGCAAAATTGGTTATTGGTTATATTGCTGTGATATAAAACTCTAAAAACTAGTATACATGCAATATGTGGGTTTTAAACAATGATATACTAAAGTAAGGCGAAGAAAATCACGTTTTTTGGGGTGAAATTTCAAATATTTAATTGTAAACCATGGTTTCAGTTAATTGTTTCCAATTTTGGAGTTTTATATAACTCTACGGTACCTATTGAAGAAATAGACACAAAAAGTTTTTAAAAAGGTGAAAAAGTGAACACACAGGAAGTGTTAAGGAAATTGTAAATTTTTGTCCAAAAATGTGACTTTTTACTAAAAAAAAAGAAAAAAAAATTTTTTACAAATAAATTCTCAAAATGTGTTTTGTAGATCATATTAAATAATCACTTAAAGTTTTAGAAAGGTGCAATGAATATTGAAGAAAAAAATATTTAGGGTGTTCGCCTACCTTAAGACTGCACTTTGCGCTTTCCTGTACTTTATGGGCTACCCTGAGATACGCTTTCCAGAAGCCATATTTAGTAGAATTCAGAAAGAGAGGTTCAATTTCAAAAGGAAAATTCCATTACATATGCTGAATTTAAAAACTTTGTTACAATTTTGACTTAACAGCAAGCTTTGAACAATACAGAGGCAAGCAAACTGTAACGCATTACCAGCAAATCAGTGCAGTGTCATTTGTATGTCACCAGCCCTGATCAGATAACATAGAAGGAAAACCTTGATGATTTACATAGATCACGTATAAAGGAATAAAAGTCTTAATTTATACTTAGAATTTATTGCAATTTCTGGTCTAAAATCGGAGGAACTAGAATCGTGGCTAATACATCGACTTTAATCATACAAACCATATTTCTCAAAATATTCTAATATTGTGAAGTAATCAACATGTAGACTATACAAAAAAAGGAAAAAAACAAAAAAAAAAAATCTCGCTTACGAGGAAACAACGCTGCAGAACTTAAAAATTTCGTAGTTCTGTTTAATACGTGTCTAGCGTTTGTCATTTTGTTATTTACCCTCGCTCGAACTCCGACTACCTTTTCTCTATCCCCAATCATAATTAATGAAGAGAACCTATCGCTTTTTTGTTGTATATGACAATTCTAAGTCTTCCGACTAAAAGGTGGAAAATTGACAATATCGTTTCATAAAAAGAGTTATGCTTAGTATGTAAAAACATTTACAAATTCTGTATTTTAAAACTTATATATATATTAAATAAGGTATCAACTTAATAACAAAAAAAACTTAAGGTAACAATAATTAACTTTGTTAACTACTCAAAATGATTTTTGTGCTTTCAAACTAGATTTAATCATATTTTATTTATGCTTCACTATTGTGGCAGAGATATTTGTGTTATCCCCATTAAACGCCAAATCTCCCATTTTGGGATAATACCATATTTCTTGAACAAACAAATATTTTTCAAAAACTTAAGCTGCATATGATTGAAGAAGTGTATTTCTCTGCGAAACATGCCAAAATTAAACTATTTTCAATGTGGCTCATATAGCGGCGTATAATGGGTTAAAACTACATCTAAATATCCTAGCTACACAGATATATACGCGCAGCTACTTTCAACCTAAAATGCGATCTTGAAACAATTTATGGATATTCTGTAGTGTAGTTGGAGAGACGCAGTGAAGTTCTATAGAGATTTTCAACCCGTGAATGTTCCCCAAGAGGACTTTCGGCCAACAGAGAAAAACCGCAGCTTTATTTTTAATATCAATTTTTGCACTTCAAAAAGGTTAAAAACAGCGTTAAAATTATGAATAAGTTATTTATAAACCTATTACATGTCTTTAGTTTTTGCCATAATACTGCATCTGCATTTCAATAAATATATCGCTTATTAGGTTAACACAGTTTATTAGTCAAAATCAACAAACAGAACGAATTTATGTCTTGGGAGAGTTTAAATTTTAATGTTAACACTGAAACTCGTGAACAAAATGCTACAGGTGGGTTTATGATGCAAAACTGATATTTCTTTGCAGAATTATATAAAAACATAGCTGTTTCGTTATCATGTATAATGATAGTCAGAAATAGAATAGCGTACCTTTTCAACTCAAAAAACTTACGTTTGTAGCATTTTCAATTCGCTTTTTGTGATTTCATAAGTATAAAATGAACTTTGTGATAGTATTTCTTTCAAGCTGGATATGTAGAACACATTAACACATTTCCAACACTTACAAACAAATGACAACAAATACTTTTTTTCCATTTGTTATCAATTCCTTGCACCCAATCGCATTCGCGGTTTTAAGAAGGAAAAATATATTGGAACGGATTATTTCAAGAAGTTAAAAGTCCCCCACCCCCGCCCCTGTTACGTAACAAAGTATAAATGCGAGTCTTTACATTTTCAATTTATATTTAAGTACCACTTCATTGGTGTATTCCATCGTTAAATTAATTTTTGTAGCAAATTTGCAAAAAAAAAAAAAAATGAATTTTGTCTAGAATTAATCAAGATGATTCCCCTCCCCCTTCCCCCGCTTACCAAGTTCAGTTTACTAACATCAGCTTTTATCTCTCGCTCAGTTTGCTTAGGTTGAAGCAAATTTCAAATGCATGGGAAGTGCACCCAAGTGGGACATTCAGTTGGTGCTTTTCCTACAATTTTGTTAATATTTATAAAATAACTTATCCGGTGACAAAACTGCTTCATGTAGTTGCTCAAGAATGACGTAATCGAACGCTTCATATAAAAAAAAATCCGATACAGTATTTTGGTACTTCGTAATAAGTAGGGAAAATGATGTTTCTGCAAAGGTGATCCTAACTCAAACCCCCTCCACTTGTACAAATTTTGCTCTCAATGTAAAAAGCAAAAAATTAATTTTTTTTTATTCATCTTCATTCATTAAAGAACTATAGTTAGGAATATTATAATCATTTGGCTATTGTCAAGGATTTTTCATCCCTGCTGTTGTGTTAACGCTTATTTTGAAAATAATACAGATAGAAGATACTGCTTTACTGTAAAAAAATTGTATACCGTTATTGCGTAAAACCAGGGGCAGCATTCTGCATCCGAAGCTGCAATGGAGTAGCTTAACTAATACAAAATTTGCCCGATTTGCGTAAATTTATTGCACATATGGGTGGATATGTCGCTTAAAATTCAAACAAAAAAATTTCATTATCCTATGTTAGGGATATCTCCCTTCCTAATCTGTGAATTTTGAATTTTTATTCATGTATGCGGCAACATATACTAGCTTTGGGACATCTAGTATCACTTTAAAAAAGTTAACTTTACAACAAAACACAGCAAAAATAGTGGATATTGACTCTGACAGTTTTCAGAAAACATATACTTACCCCTGAAAATATTGCCTGCCTCCCCAATATCCTATAGTTTTATTTAAATGCAATTTTTCTATGTTCTCAATACATTTGAAAGAGTAAAATGATTTTGTAAGCCCAAATAGTTCCTCATACAGCAAATTCTCAGTCCTTATTTTGATAACTTTGAGACAAACACCTTTTCTCCTTCATTTCCATTATTTCATTTTATGCGCGAAATATACAACAAATAAATCGGACTCAGCTATGCTTTGAGACTTATTTAAATTACTGGAACAAGTACTCTTAGTACTTCGAGAAAACTTGTTTGTTCATTGGCAGCTTCTGATTTTCAACAATGACAAATTTTCTGCAAGGTATGACACGTTGATTGTCCTTAGAATAGTCGTAGTTAAAAAATAAAAATTAAAAAAAAATGACCATACTTTTCTAGTAATACAAATACATAACTTAACTAAATATTCTTAGCTGATATTTATCCTGCCTTTGTACTAAAACTTCAAATGGTGTCCCCTCCGAAGTGTTTGCAACTTTAGAATCCTGGAACAAATAATTTAAACTGAAATATTAAGGTCGAAAGGAATGTGATCTGCACAAGTATAATAATGCACAAGTATATCACTCAAAAGAAATGTGGCAAAAATTCAGACTAATGCTGCTCAGTTAACGTATGTTATCAAAGTTACTGCAAATCTTAAAAATGACACATTCTATAGAAAATTTTCAAAATATTTAAACTTACCCATTAAGCTGAAGCATCCAAGAACAAATCCCAGCTGCATAAACTCTGACACAGGATTAAGTCCCAAACACGTCCTCTCTTGCCCGGCCATCTAGAATTCAACTAGTCCAGGACCTTAAGTCGGAAAGTTGAATTCCAATATCTTTGACTGTGTGGACAGATCATGACCTCATTTGAATTTAAATTTTCTATCCATGGGCATGACAACAACAACTACTAAGTTTCACTCACGTAGCCTCAAAAGATAACTATGCATTTATCCTATATCACCACTAATTTCTTACTGATTATATAATAAGATGGTATACAGCACAAAAGACAAAATAAGTCCAAATTTCCCAAGTTAGGGTACTCTTCCAAACAGTTCTTTCACTTTGAACTCAACGCTTTCGTCCACCGAAGCTTCATCTATGCGCATAGGTTGCTGCTTCTATGCGCAGTAGTTGCCTCATTTACAACTTTGGAACCGCAGCGTTTCTTTGCACAGATTTCAAAACGTCATCCATGATGTATTGAGTAGTCCTACGTCATTTTCTATCAGCCACAGAGTGGTAAAAATGAAAAGCATGTAAGTTTGAAAGCTATGAAAAAATTATTAATTAAAAATCACAATAACAGATAATTATTAATGTGTAATGCATAAAAATGTGTTGCTTTACTTATACTAGAAGAAAATCTTTATAATTAAAGATGCATTGCTCTTTACATAGTTATTTAATCCTTAATATAGTAGATGCTTGAAATTGTTACCCTTTCTCAGTTTGGAGCTCAAACGGAACCAGTATTGTGTCACCCCAATTTGGTTTTAGCGGGGCCAGCCATTTAGGTGGGACAAGGGGGGACAATTGCCCCCCCCCTCTGACTTTAAGAAATCAATGTATTTACATATAAGTACAAAAGTTTTTAACATTTTCTTTTTGTGGTTACTGTATCATGAATGCGTACTAATCGTGCACTATTTTATACTAGGGTTATTGTGAGCATTCATATTCAAACTACATATTTTTAAAAAATACTTACACTAATCTCTTTAATGTTGTTTTCTAAGCAAATGTTTGGAAAATCAATGTTCTTTGACTAATTAACAATATATAGGTCATACATGCAGCTGCTAATAGTTTTTTATAACTTTAGAACTCTATTACAATGATGCGTTAACCATAATGCCCTTTGTTATTTTATCCGAATCACACATTCGTTGGTGACATTGTATTTTGTATCTTAATCCCCGTTAAAGAAAAGAAAGAAAAAACTTTACCGCTTCAATTACTTTGTCAAAGAATGCTGATATTATAATATTGATCAAACATAAAAATTTAAAACTTGTTTATTGATTGAGGTAAATATTGATAGATATTTAAAAACTGAAACGTCTGACAGAGTTTCAAGCTTAAGAAGTGAGTTAATTAGTCCCCTGAAGCAAAATGGTAAATAAACTGAAAACAGTTTCCATCACAGTATTATCTAGCTGCTGAGATTTACTTAATAAGATTTTATATAATTCATGCTACGTAAGTTTCAAGCCTTATAAAAATCTTGGTTTGTTAATTTTGCTTTGTTAATGTGTTTTGAAATGCGTCGTCTTACTGTTTCAGACCATTTAATATTTTAAACACTATATTTTTTGTATGCTCTAGCGGCATGCACTGTATTTAAATTAAAAAAAAAAAAGTTCCTTTATCAAAGGGTTTTTTTTCTTTATTTCTTTTTTTAATTATATTCATTACTTTTGCTTGGACGAGAAACGTAATGCAAAACCGAGGCGTTAAAACATTTTATCAGTTTCGAATTCAAAATTATAGAAATTTGAGTGCACTAAATACAAAAAAAAAAGCAGAATTAAAAGTGGCTTTTGAATTATGCTCGAATTATACATTCAACTACTATAACCAACTTTCTTTCTCAATGTTTTTTTTTTTTTTTTGATGGAAGGATGGAACAAAATGTAGGGGATTGTACTGCAGAAATGGTGTAAGTTTCCACTGTTCCCTATTTCTCACACAGTTTGCTTTCTGAACGACTAATGAAATTTTCAAAATTATTTTAATATTAAATAAATATAGCGTAACCCTATATAAATGTGAGTTTTTCTTAAAAAGGTTATCAAAAGAATGCACAAACTCCGGTTATAAAAGCATGAAAATGTATCCAGCAATAAAAAATTTCAAGCTTTCTTTCCATTGCTTGCCAATGCTACTCGCATTATCACGATGTTTAGGACTCTCCTGCGGAAATAATTTGAAACTGACTAGAGAGAAAAGCCTTCTCACTTGACAGAAGAAATTCAAAACCCCTGTCTGTTTTACTTTTTAAATTTGATGAAGTTGTTAGGAAGTTATGCCATACCCACAAAAGTACCTTTAAGAATTAATCTATATGATACTGTGATTTATCAAGTTAAAATACACGTGGTTCTCCCCCCCCCTAATCACCCCTAACTTCTAAAAATTAAAATTAAAATTAATAAATAATAAATAATAAAAAAAACAGTAGTTTAGAATCCTGTTCTGCCCGAGATGGGTTAAAAAAAATCAAGGATATTGGAATTGGAATATAACTAACGAAAATGAGTCATTCAAAAACTACAATTTCAGGATTATGAGAGGATCATTCCAATGCTACTGAAGCAATGCGTAATAAAGCAAAACTAATTGATATTTTGCAATAATATTTAAAAACGTTATATATGATGCCTTTTATTATCTTCATTTTAATGCTTCATTTCCTGATTTCAAAAACAAAAGAACTGTAGCAATGAGTGCGGATTATATCCTCCTGTATTTTCCGATCAGAACCTTGAAGAGGAAAATAAGTCATTAAAGCGACATTTTTAGTTCCATGAGAGCTAGAACTCACTACATTTGTGGATTACTATCATAACGTTTTAACTGAGCCGACGAGTCTTCAAATTGTTCAACGTCTGATAGAATGTGTTTCGAACTTCCATGTTATGTACGGGCGTTTCTCTAAACTCGTAAATGGCTGCCGGACCGAGTATTTTAAAATAATAAAGTGAAATAAAGTAATTGTTTCTCTTAATTCAAATAAAGCATGAATACGTAACAGCCCAATCGTTTTCGGAGCAATAACAATTTTTTTATGAAAGTATCTAAGTCCTAAAAGCACAGTCCCCTGGCTGTCCTATACTCTAACACTTACAGGTAAGATTTCAAAAAACCTATTAACACTACATAAATTTAGCAATTAATATCTGAAATAGTATAAATAATGTAACTATATGTTCTTATGAGAAAAGGTCCAGTATTTTTGAAACTCAATATTGCCATATCAGTGTTGTCCGGAGTTTTTTTTTCAAACAGTTCCCTGTCAAAAATTCAAAGCTACAGGAGAAAAAAAATATGTTACTCTTGTGAATGTTTTTTGGCATTAACTTAAACGCAATCAGAATGAATTTGCCGCGATTGTTGAGAACGGTGTTGAAATTCCACTTCGTTTAGTTTCAGAGTCACATTTGTGATGTAAGTATGCATCTTGGTCGTTGCGAAAACAGTCCTTTGGCAAGTGTTTTTATAAATGGTAATTAGTTTAATTATGAAACACATTATTTATTATTTCTCAGATATGTGTGTAAATTTATCGTTGGTTTCGTAACTAATTGTGTTCCAATTATTTTGCAAATATTAAGCAACTAAGTCAAAATAAACAGTCCCCTGTTGAATTGAAATTAGTGTTTGGCCCTGAATTGAAATTGGTTCTCATTTGAACCAAAGTAATATATTTATTTACTGAACAATAATATTATAATTATACGAACGCGTCAAAAACATGTGCCCGAACAGCTTCTGTATATGAGATTACTAGCTTACAGAGAATCGCCCATGTACATAGAACTCGAATTATAACGTTTTTTAGCAACTGCGGCTAAGCCTTTATTCACGCGATTGGAAATCGATGTCATTGTTGGCCGACAAGGAACGAAAACTCAATGATTTAAATGTTTAGCTGTTGCAAGTTATTAAAATACTTGTAATTGATTTTTGCAAAAGGATTTCCAAGTTTTCCTCTTTATTCTACTTTTGCCACAAGCAATTTACTAGTAAGCATTATATTTCCTTTTCCGCGTGTACCATGTCCTAGAAAACAATAAAATGCATTTGAATTTAAATTGCTTTTTGACCAATAAAATTCGTTTTAATAGGAGATCGGCAATTAGGGCTTGTTTTTCTGTTTTCTTAAAAGATTTTTAGTTGCAGTTAAGCTCTCCTTTTAAATAAAAACTTCAAAATCGGTCCATTCGTTTAAGCGCTAGAGTACCACAGACAGATTCAGATACACACACTTTAAACTTATAACCCCCTTGCTTGTTGCGTCGGAGTTTAAAAATATGTAGGGCAGGACTTACATTAGTTGTAGTTACCGTCTATACGCGTTACACATACTAAGAAAAAACTAAACACCTTCTTTTTTTTTTACTGACATAATTGCAGTAGCTGTTTTAGACATTGAGTTGTTTCTAAAACCTGTTATATGGGCGATTCTCTGTAAACTGGTAATTGGCTGTCCGGACCAAGTATTTTAAAAATAATAAAGTGTAATTAAGTAATTATCGCTCTTAATACAAGAAAAGCATTAATACTTTGTGGGCCAATTGTATTTGGAGCGATAACAATTTAATTTTTTTTTCTAGAAATTATCTAAGCACCAAAAACACAGTCCCCTGGCTGTCCCAATCCCATAGTCTAACTGTTAAAGATAGTATTTCAAAAAACCTATTAACACTACATAAATTTGGCAATTAATATCTAAAAATAGAATAATGAAGCTATATTTTTCTTATGAAATAAAGTATAATTACGTATTTCTAAAACTTAAAATTGTCCTGTAAATTCTGTCCAGAGTTTTTTCGAACAGTCCCCTGCAACAAATTCAAAGCTGTAATACGAAAAATCTATAACTTTTGCAAATTCTTTTTAGCATGAAGTTTAAAGTAATCAGTGTGAATTTGACGAAATCGCCGTGAACGGTGTTGAAACGCCACTTTGTTTAGTTCGAGAGCCAAATTTGTGCTGAAAATATGCATCGTGATCGTTGCGAAAACAGTCCTCTGGAAAGTGATTTTATTAATGGCAATTAGTTTAAATATGAAACATATTAGTTATTATGTCCACGATTTCTGCCTAAATTTATAGGTAGTCTTGAAACTAATTATGTTCCAATAGTTTTGCAGATATTACACTACAAAGGGCAAAAATACAGCTACCTAGCACAGTCCCCTGCCTAGTTATACTAGGCAGGGGAGTAACCCCCTATCATGATTTATCAGAAAAACATAAACTTCAATTGGCCCTCTTTCAAACCAAAGTAATAGATTCATTTTCTGAGCAATAGTATTATAATTATACGAACATTTCAAAAAACCATGAGAACCATGATTTCGAGTGAAAAATGACGAGTTTACAGAGAATCGCCCATATCGTAACTTCCCTAAGCATGTTAATTAATTTTTGAAATAAACTAAACAATATTGACTTTTAAAAATAAAATAATAAGCATTAACTGAAAAGTGGACACTTTAACCGAAATCGGAAATATTTGTTTTGTCCAATATATAATGCATAGGAGTATTTGAAGATCAGTTCACTTGCAATTTGCGAGTATCAAATGTTTTCATTATTTAGGAAAAGAAAAGTAAGGATTCACATTTAAAAACCAACCTCAAGTTAATGAAACTTTTTTTTTTTTCAATTTTTTCATTGCAATTGCTCTGAATTTTTCCAAAAATAAGAAAGCTACGTAACTTTTTCGATTATTTTCGAATTAATGCATTTTGTTTATAGTTTTTGAAGCTTAACTACAACCTATTTGATACATCTTAAATAAGATCACTAAGGGCTTGTATTTATGGTAACATAGTTTTATAAGCATTATTGTTTTCTACCAAACTGTTTGGTTATCATTTTCTTATTTGCAATTGGGTAACTGCAAAAAACTATCCATAGCGTAAAAAGTAGTGATTGGGAAAATCAAAAAGTGATTAATTCTATTTGCTTTCTCCGAAGTTTAAATTTTCTTCATTTTGAAGCTTGATTTTTTTTACCATATGTGTTAGGATTTTTAAAAGAGAACTTTTGAAGAATAAAGCCAATAAAGTCAGGAACTGTTTTTTTGGACTAATTAATCTAGCATTTTTGCTAATAAATCTATTTCGTATGGCTTGCAATATGTTTTTGATCATAGCTCAATCGCAAAGGCTAAATCAATCGAGGAGATTTGAAAATTGTAAAATGCATTACATAAACTTGTTTCTATAGTGTGAGAAGTATTTTTATCAATGAAAAATGTCTTATAGCTGCAACTGAGTTTTTATAGAAAATAGAATTAAGATGAAGTACTGAAACATATGGGTTCCTATGAAAAACTTAAAATTATTTAGATTTGGAATAGAAATTACAGCGAATCTCAAATCTAAAAACATCGTAAATAAATAAAAAAGAGGTTACTTGTAGTTCTGACTTATATGTATGCAATTCATTTTGCATCATTTTTGCTGCCTAAAGTTATTCTACCATATTAATTTAAAAAACATAATAGTCACATTTATTACAAGAGCATATGTATTGCTATGGGTAGCACACAATTAAAGCATTACAGTTTAATTATACGACTAGATATTTGGTTACGTTTTCTGTTGCATTTATTGTACCTCACAGCTTTTACAAATTCTTGTTTAATTCTATTGTTATTATTTTTTCTGAATCAAATGCGTCGCAGCAAATTTCGTACTACAATAAATTGAGTTCCATGCTGTATTACGAAACGGTGGTATAGAAAAAGTTAAATGCGCAGAATATTAGATGCTTCGAAGGTTAAGGCTTTCATTTAATTCAGCCAGTGGCATAGTTGGTAGGTTGCATGATTCCTAAGTAAAGGGTGATGATTTCCTAAGTAAAGGGTGATATTCCTAAGTAAAGGGTGATGATTCCAAAGTCAAAACCAGTCAGATCTAACAGTTTCGGTTTCGGAACTTGTATGGATTTTAAAAAATGGATAGATTGGTTTTGATTCTAAATGACTCATATTATACCATTTAAAAAAAACACAATATATGCTTACAATGTCTATTCCATCAAAATAAGATATATACTATAAATTTTTTAGTAATGCAATCATTATTTACATAGAAAACTCCTACATCAAAGATAATGGGGAATTTGTGTGTGAATGTGAAAAGGATGTTGGGAAACCCTTTTGACTAACAAACTCACTTGAAAAAAAAAATAATTGCTATTAAAACTACGAAAACACGGTAAGAGCAAAAAATTATCGAACAATTAGTTTTAAGGCCGACTTTTAAAACAAAACCAGTTACGTCCAACACAAAACAGCCATTTTCTGCTTATGTAAGTAGGCACTGAAATTTCCAATTCACAAGTTTAATACCACTCCCAAAACGCATTACTGAAGATGAAATTTACTGTGATCAAACTTTTCGTCTGTACAAAAATCAGTATTTTTGTAGTTTTTTTTGGGCTGCTGAAAAAATTTCACCGAGAATTTAACTGGTTTCGATTCTAAACCACTCATTTAGTCTCTGTAAAACAACGTTACCTCTCTTCGGCAGGGGGAAAATCAGAGGGAAAAAGAGACAGGATCAAACAACACTGTGACAGAATTTAAAGGGCTTGGTAGATGAAGGGGTTAACCCTTCACTGCATGATTTTTTATATTTTCATGAAAATAATCATTTGTTACCTTTTTAAATAGCCCTGAATTCAGGAAAAATGAAGAAAAAAATTAATCTTAAAAATGTGCACCAAAAATGATGTTTTAATTGTTTGTTCTATATATGGCACAAAGCACATAGCATATGCTTTGTATACCGATAAGTGTAATAATCTACAATGTTTTTGTGTCATAAGTGGTATAAACAAACTTTCCACTAAGTGTATTTAAACATTTTTGGAACAAAGGAAATAATGACTAAGCACACTTCTAACGGAAATGCAGACCCTTTTTTTAAAAAAAGCAAGAACTGTAATACCTAGACTAGTGCAGCTAACTAGTACATAAAAATCACACTAAACTGTTATAGCAATATTCCAGAAGGGGCACAAAGCTCAGTTTAACTGCATTTAAAAATCATAGGAATATATGAGGGTTTATTTGGTTTGTGCCAGATCTGGCACACTGTGCAGTGACAAAACAAAAATTGGGAGTAATTCAAGATCAAAGTTTTATTGGTTGCAGTTGTTGCAGTTTTTTTTGTTTTCTGGTTTTGTCATTAGTGTGTGTATGAAATCGGTCTATTGACATCTACTGTTTGATGTACCAAGTTTTTTTTTGCTTCCCTTTATCCATTGCTTACCATTGTAGAGAGTGTTCATTGTTTAAAATGTAACTTAGCCCCTTCATCCTCCAAGCCCTTGATTTATGTAATCCAGGAGGAGTCCTGTTACGCTAACTTCCCACTCACTGTAAATAAGAAATAGTAAGCTGCTTAGGTTTTTTTTTTTTTCATAAAATGAATTTATATATAAAAAAAACATCTGACGCATGGGGCAAGTGCATAATTCTCTACTTTCGTATTACACTGCCGTAGGAAATTAAAGATAGAATATTAAAAAGGTTAGATAAGAAATACTTTGTTCTACCTTTAAGATATTTTTTCAAGGTTTATTTTCACTTGTTCATTTTTCAAAATTAAATATTTCTGAAATATTTTACTCAACTAAAAATTCTTCCTCTTATTCATTAAAAATACTAAAGATACGGTCTTTAATTCATACATTTTAGCGGTGAAGAGCTGAGAGCAATTCTTAAATATTTAGGAACTTTTGATTTCGCCCTCGAATTTCGAAGAACGCGAGCATTTTTCTTGCAACTTTTTTCAAATAAAATGCCTTGAACTAAAGTAAGCAGCTTAAGTTCTCTACGAGACTTAAGTTTTCATTTTTGAGAAACTTTTTCTCTGCATTTCATCAGTGTTACTGTTGGTTTTAATATATTAAACCTATTAACTTCTAAAGCTCTTAAATACTCTAGCCCTGCTTTTTGTGGTATTTTTTTAAATTCTTCGTTCAAGGTATAACGCAAACTAAATATTGTAAGCCGATTCGCTTTATTATTGATGGATGATGTAGTTTTTTTTTTTTTTTGAGATAAAGCAAAATTTACGTAATAAACCTATTTATCAGTAATAATATATTTTAAGCAGAAAGCCGAAATTATTTGACAATGTATCTTCTTATTGAGGAAATGACCGAAGCCTTTTACTTCTAAATGGGTCAATAATCAATTATGACCCATATCTAAATACAAAAATCTGAATTTTTCAAATTTAATCCCCAAACCTTATTAATTACGCTTACCTGTTGTAAGTTGCTTGTTGTGTTCTCTTTTTGTGTTAAGCAATAATTTTATAATTAATACAGTAAAGTATACGCATGGAATTCGCGATTCTTAAAACTAGTATTAGAAGCAGAAATTAAAACATGTGTGTCTTTTTATATGTGTAACTTGTTATTATTACTTGACAGAGGTACAAGAAGTAGTGGATCAGTCAGATGCACAGGAGGCTGCTGTGTAGGTCACTATGAGCCTTAGGTCACAAAGCAGAAGAATATCTCCACGTATTTAGGATTTGCATATAATCCATTAAAATTTGTAACACAAGAATAAATTAGAAGAACAATCTTCTTGCGTAAACCACTCCATAAGTAGCAAAGACCATGCGCCTCGCTAGTTTATACCTATCCATAAAACACTTAAAATTAGTAACGCTTGACCCCCAAAGCAGAATACTGCTTAGTTTGGAACGTACGTCGCAGAACAGATACTTGAACTGCAGAACAATTCTGTTCAAATGTGAGGAAAAATTTTTTGCTGAAAAGGCAGATTTTCTACAAGAAGTTTTTACAACTAAAGATGTAATTTTGCAGAAATTTCGCACAATTTCGGCAGATTTCTTCAAATTTTCTTTCAAATTACGCTCACTAGGCAGAAAATCAAAAGGTCGAATTTTTTGCGACATTTGCAGGAACTTTCTATTTAATTTGAACGGCACAAAATCTGCAACATTTGCTTCAAAATTACATGTTTAGTAAAAGATACTTGCAGAAAACCTATAGATTTCTGCAGAAAATTATCTTTGGCTACACTTGTGTTATGCCCGTTAATCACCCTCCCCAAAGACTGATCCGTAAATGATGAGCTATATAAGGCTAAAATTTTACCTTCAACATCTTTGTGTAGCCATCACTTGGTTGTGCTCTTATTCTGAGTGAAAATATTTGGTGTCAAAGCACTCAGAGTTGTTGGATGTTTGGAGGGACAGAGGCAGCTCTTTCAACTGCTTAGAATGGAGGCATAGTACAATGTTTTTCATTTTATGTCAAGAATATCAGCCTGAAATCTTAATTTCATGATTTTCTTTACAGTTAAGACTGTGTACTGAACAAATAAACACATATTCCTTTCATGGATCTGTATGACACAGTTTTAATTTTGAAATCACTTTTTAAAAAAAGGTTACGTTTTTATGCTTACAGTGCTTGAAGTAGTTTCAGAACAATTTTGGTCGAATGATTTTACGTTGCAGAACACCACAAAGTATTCTGCTTTGGGGCGCTTGACCACGGAAAGAATGCGCGTGACCTTGATCCGGAAATGGACCGCTCCACAATATCAGCGAGAAAACTATTGTTTTGCAAACTTAGTTCAAGTTTTTTCTGCCCCGTTATTTTTCTTAGCTTTTAATTTTTCTTTTTCTGCTCGCGTTAATTTTACTGTATTTTATAGAAGTAGAGTCCATGTTCTTTACATAATTCATGTAAAGAAAAAAGGACCTAACATGAAGTAAATGAGACCCCAGCTCGGTCATAGCATCCTGAAACTACAGTTTTGTCCTTATTCTGCTGGTGTATTTGCTTCAGTTCTGCCTTATCCCTGGCTTATGGGCGGTAACTTTTCGCAGGACCTAACATATTTGGAGCATCCGCAGACTGTTTCGTGCAGCAACCTGCGTTTTTTTTTTTTATTTATTTTTCAAAATAGAATTTAACATTCATATCCCACTGATGCCAAATCACCAAATTAGGTAGTCAAGTAGGCCCACGTCCAACAACAACGGGGACGCAAACACTCTCTACGAATGCTGAAGTGGACTTTTTGCTATCAAGAGATGCAATCTCACGCGTAAGCTGTTCGCCATCTTGCCTCTATTGACTTAGAGAAATAAGCGACCTGGCCAGTGATGTTCCCCTAAGAATTTACCAGATCTAACGACTGATCAGTCAAAATCTCCAAAACACAGTAAATTTTACTTTTATGTATCTACATATATTAATCATTCCTAGAATATATTGACCAAAATAATCTATTCAAATTTCCGGTAAAGATTTTTTTTTTTATTTTTTTTCCAGCTGACTGCAGATTTGCACTCCGAATAAAAATAACTGCGAAAAAAAAAAATCCAGACTATACTTGCCTTATTTTCGAGCGATTCAAAGTCCCTGGAGGGAAAGTAATTATCCTAAATTCATTGTAATTTAATTACATCAGCTGACGTCTAAAAACAGTTTCCCTTCTAAAAGAGAAAATAAAATATTTTTCTTTAACAGCTATCCGACTTCTACCTGTAATTACTTTTGGCAGCTCTTCTTCCGGAAAATATGGAGCATTACAGTGTTCTTCCTTTTTGCGAAGTCTGACATGCTCGAAAAATTGCATATTTTATTCTTTAATTTAAAGTAGTAGATTTAATGTGTGACCAGAATTTCATATTTTTGTAGTTAAATATGTAATTTTTAGTATACCACGGATTAAATATAATTAAGCCTTAATCTTCCTGGTGAAAGACAACCTACTTAATTTTAAGACAAATTCACTTACTTGAGCTTTTTTAACAAAAAATATTGAGAGTATATTTTGGAAAACATTGCTTATTTGCAATCTTAGTATTTTTTTTTTTTTAAAGGACGTTCCTTTTTACTCGAAAATTATGTAAGATAAAACTATATAAAAAAAATATTTTATCCGTTGCAAGATACTCATAGAAACTGCATAAATTAAGTTTACATTGTGGGTCTTCGTAATGTTAAATTAGCATTAAGGGTGAAGGTTCAAATGACAACCAGTTTTTGTCACAAATTTTTCAATCAACATCATAACTTATCATCGTATTTTTTTCCCCAAATATCATTCTTCCTTCCATAACTGGTAACATCAAAATCTTATTAGTACCCATGCTAAACGTAGGCAGACGGCTCGCAAAGGGGCAGCGATAGGGCTGAGGTGTGATTGGCGATAAAAACAGGTTATTTGAGATCGATCCCTTACGATTCGTCATGTATCCTAGAATAATTAAACATTGGCTCATTAAATCGCTGATATCATTCTCAATTTTTAAGGTGTTTAACAGGAAAAAATTTATATGATGTGCTGTATGGGATCTGACTACAAAATTTCTGAAGTTATAAATTGCTGTCGTTCGCGCTTGCGCCGTGAAAAAATAATTCCATTAAGTGCTCAGATCCCAATGAATTTTCAATGTGTTTTTCTTTGTATTTTAGTATGTTCTCTTGTATACTGTCATCTGTTCTATTTGTTTCGTAAGGTTTGGCGTAAAATTCTGTTTGTTATGAGCCCAGAGCCTTGGAATGATATTGCCATTTTTGAAAAAAGATTCATTTCTTCAGGAACATAAGTGGTACTTTAACAAAAATCTACAGTAATGATGCATAGTGTGCAAATTAATTTCTGAAATTTATAGCTTATTTCCAGGCAATTCCGATGAGTTATGATCAAATGCACTTTTGTTTAACACCCCTCTGTTTTGGTCCCCTAAATGTATAGGTCATGTAATTTTTATTTGAAAATGTGAGGTGAAGCCTATATTTTATGTGGCAAGAGTTAAAGAACAATTGATCGCTTTTTCTTGAGAAATCCATAAAAATGTGAATTTTTAAAAGTGACCTAATACTTTTGGTGAAATAGTGCATATTAAGCACAAATTACAAACTGATTGCAGACACGTATTTCGGTTAGTCAACAAACCCTTTTTCCAATGCAACGAAATGTGAGCTGTAATATGATAAGTCTTATAACTTCTTTTCCTAAAGCTCTTACTTCGTTGCATTAAAAAAGGGGTTCCTTGAAACCTCGAAACACGTGGCTGCAAATTTTGCAAATTTGTGCTCGATATATGTTGTTTACTCTTATAACTGATATACTGCTGGTTGTTTCTTCTCTTTTTTCATAAGTCATTAGACATAATTGTTCTTTATCATTTTTATCTTATTTACACCGATAAGTAAAAATTAAGTTTTACAATTCTTATAGCCTACTTTCTGGGTTTTTCATCATTTATTATTTAACTTTTCTATAATAATTTTATATATTTATAATTAATAACTATTAATGAAATAATTAATGATTTTAAATACTTTTTTAAATAAACGGAAACCAAAAGAGCGAGTTCAATGTGCAAGGGAGAGGAGCACGATCCTTTAATGATCATTAAAAAGAATGGTTTTGCTCATATCCAGAAATCTTGTTCAACGTAGTCTACATTTTCTAGAATCAAAGTGCGAAATATCCAGTCTTTCTTTCAATTCAATCAACAAGATAAACTTACGAATGTATCTGTTGTGTGTCCTATTTTCCGAGCGCGTTTACCTTGGATTTTCATTCAAAAATGCTCTCTGAAACTTTACATAGAAGAGGGGTACAAAACGGGACCTTTCTATGATGAGCTGCAGTTGATTTCCAATTTTCTTTAGTATCAAGTTGCAGATATCACACTTTCATTCTATTTACAAGGACTTTTCTACCGAGAACTTTACAGCATGGAAAAGGATTGTTTTTTCTTTCTTTTTTTTTTTTTTTTTTTTTTTGTTCAGCTATCAACACAAAATTTAAACTGTATTACACTCCATTTTACCTTCTTTTTTTTCTTCTTTCCTCGGGGTTAATTTGAAAAGATGTGAATTTCACTTGCCTAAAAAGTTTAAAACTATGGAAATCAAGTGCAGTTTTAGGCGTCAAAGTGTCTCATTTGTTATATGAATTGAGCTTTTTTTTTAAATAGAAATTTGAGCATTTGTGGTCTGGAAACAGAAGTTGTTGTTGTCTTGTGCTAGCTAGGCTGGCAATTTAGAGTGCGCTGCTTCACTTTTTCAACAGTACCATAATTTGGCGGGAATTCTGACCAAACATATGGTATAAGGACCAATATAGGGCAAACAACCAATCGTAGTACATCACACTCATATACAAAAGAAGGACAAGAACAGGGGCCCTACTCTGAAACTTCCTGGAACTTCCAGTGACGTCTATTACTCCCTCACGACAAGCAAGAATAGCCGAAAAAGTAGTCGCTTGTCAAATTTTGTACTACTCTGAAAGCCCTAAAGTGCCCAAGAGAGAATTTTCTCTCCTTCTACCGCGTATCGAGAAGGAAAAACGACTGACCAATCAAATGACAGTATTTTTAGTATATCTCGCTCACGTTACATCAACATTCGCGCGTGCATTTTGCTTTAACTTTCTGGTGTGGCTTAGCTTCCGAAATAGATGGCAAAAAGATTCGAGAACCAAATATTAAAAGCATTCGGGCAGATTAACGTGTTGTGTTTCAGGAATTTAAAAATATTAGAATTTTAAATCGCAATTAGTACATCTTTTCAACACATACGAGCATACAAGCGTAAGCGAAGAAAAGTGTCGAAATACATTATACGAATTCATTTCAATGTATCAAATGCTTCGACTAAACATGAAAAAAATTATAAATACTTTTAAAAAATAATACTAATATTTAAAAATATTTGTTAAATTAAATCATTTAACTTCATGACTTTGTTTTCAGCGATATTTTGACTTGATCGCAATAATAGCTTTAAAAATTCAGGATTTAAGTAAAAGTCCCCTTTTTGCGTTACTCATTTTTGTTTTCGCAATAATAGTTGTATTTTCAGTCTTTAAATGCTAAGTAAAGAAAAATCACATGTCTGGGTAGGGCAAAAAAAAGGCCTTAAATCCATCTAAAGTTTTTAAAATTGAGAAATTTCATATCGCACTATGACAAGATAAAAAATAAATTTAAAAATACTCTTTCGAAAACTTGAAATCCAAAATATTTTACTACTTCATTATGTTGTTTTTATTTGGGGGGGGGGGCAGCACATAAAGCTCGTGTTCAATGTCCTACAAAGTCGTTCCCTGTGTCTAGGTATCACTTTTTCAAAACGTGAATTTAAAACATTTGTTGTTTGAGAGGGGTAAAAATTACTGCATGTGCTGCGCTTTTTGCAATGATTTTGATAGACTTAATTTTGCTTTCTGCGATATTTTGGCCTTTTCGCAATAAGAGATATATATTCACTCTCTAAATATTAAGTACAAGTCCCTATTTTTGGGGCAATCCATAAGAGAAAAATGGAGATCCTAAATCACATGTCTGCGGGTCTTTTTTCCAAAATGCATTTAAAACACTTTGTGTTTGAGAATTGAAAGAAACAAATTCATGTTTTATGCTTTTGCTATCATTTTAAGACTTGAAAACGATGATTCAATCATTCTCTGAGGAAAAATTAAACTTAAATACGATATGATAAAAACGAAATGCTCCCCCCCCCCCTCCCCTGGTAGAAAATAGAATTTGAGTAAAGAGCTCATTTTATTAACCCTCGTGGGTCCCTCCCATTTCAGTTACACTCAAGACCCTTGGGGTCATAAACGACCCCAATGCTTCCTTTAATTAATTCATTATAATTATTGAATGTTACATGCATTATTTAAGTTCACACACTTTTTAATGCTAAAAAAACAAAAAATAAAAAGATACAATTAAGTAAAATTTAGTTTATGAATTAAAATTATAATTTTAGAGCAAAACTTACAATAACTGTAGATTTATTTACATCTGTTACAGACCTGAAAAAACATGATTTTTGCAAGTGAATTTCAAACACTTATGACATTTTTCAATGCATTTTCTGTCCAGTTCTCTTGGACAAAAGTTGCAACGTCCTCTTTTTTTGGCCTTCTGGGGAAGTGACCCCAAGGGTCTTATGTGCAAAAAATGCAATTCGGGAAAAATAAAACACAATAATAGTATTATTTTGAATAGAAAACTAGAAGAATAAAAGCAACAAAATGCCATTAAAAACAAATGGTTGATTAACAAAATATATTAAACAGAAATTGCATTGGGGTCACATATGACCCCAAGGAACCCACGAGGGTTAAAGGAAATGTATCCCTCCCCCTTAGGTTAGATCGACACCCTGATTAAGTAAATATATAAATTCAAGTTTTGAGCATACCTTAAAGTAATTTCAATTTGCAAAATTTTGGCCAATTTCTCAGTAAAATAAGATGATTATAGATAATCGGCAAAGTTGCAGAGTTCCAATTACTGCCGATAAATGGATGCCTCTCCCAAATTCAAACTCAAAATAAAGAAAAAATCTTGACTCTCAATGTAAAAGCATACTAAACCACATTTTCAGAACTTATAAACACTATGGCACACTCCGCGTTGAGAAAAAATGGAATAAACAAACAGCTTCTCACTGCCGAGGAAAGCATCTCACGTCTTCTTACCCTGTCGTAAACTACTCGGCGCGATTCTAGATACCTTAAATTAGAAGTGGCTTTGAGATTAGCGATTATTCGTGTCTCACGAGATGTGACGTCACGGGGCACAAAAAACCCGTATTCTCGGTATCGACTATATTGAAGATTCAATGAGAGTAGGGCCCCAGGGGCCCTACTCTGAAACTTCCTGGAACTTCCAGTGACGTCTATTACTCCCTCACGACAAGCAAGAATAGCCGAAAAAGTAGTCGCTTGTCAAATTTTGTGCCACTCTGAAAGCCCTAATGTGCCCAAGCGAGAATTTTCTCTCCTTCTACAGCGTATCGAGAAGGAAAAAGGATTGACCAATCAAATGACAGTATATCTCACTCGCGTTATTACATCAACATTCGCGCGTGCATTTTGCTTTAACTTTCTGGTTCAGCTTAGCCTCCGAAATAGATGGCAAAAAGATTTGAGAGTCAAATATTAAAAGCATTCGGGCAGATTAAGATGTTGTGTTTCAGGAATTTCATAATATTAGAATGTTAAATCGCAATTAGTGCATCTTTTCACCACATACGAGCATACAAGCGTAAGCGAGGTAAAGTGTCGAAATACATTATACGAATTCATCTCAATGTATCAAATGCTTCGACTAATCATGAAAAAACTTATAAATACTTGTAAAAAATAATACTAATATTTAAAAATATTTGTTAAATTAAATCATTTAACTTCATGACTTTGTTTTCAGCGATATTTTGACTTTATCGCAATAATAGTTTAAAATTCAGGCTTTAAGTAAAAGTCCCCTTTTTGCGTTACTCATTTTTGTTTTCGCAATAATAGTTGTATTTTCAGTCTTTAAATGCTAAGTAAAGAAAAATCACATGTCTGGGCAGGGCAAAATTAAGGCATAGGTCTATGGAGCACAGGCCCAGGGCACCAACGTTTGGGGGGGGGGGGGGGGGGCTCAAATCCATCTGAAGTTTTTAAAATGGAGAAATTTCATATCGCACTATGACGAGATAGAAAATAAATTTAAAAATACTCTTTTGAACACTTGAAATCCGAAATATTTTACTAGTTCATTATATTGGTTTTATTTTGGGGGGGGGGGGCAGTACATAAAGCTAGTGCTCAATGTCCTACAAAGTCATGCCCTGCGTCTAGGCGTCACTTTTTCAAAACTTGTATTTGAAACATTTGTTGTTTGAGAGAGGTAAAAATTACTTCATGTGCTGCGCTTTTTGCAATGATTTTGATAGACTCAATTTTGCTCTTCGCGATATTTTGGTCTTATCGCACTAAGAAATATATATTCACTCTCTAAATATTAAGTACAAGTCCCTATTTTTGGGGCAATGCACAAGGAAAAAATGGAGATCCTAAATCACATGTCTGCAGATCTTTTTTCCAAAATGCATTTAAAACACTTTATGTTTGAGAATTAAAAGAAACAAATTCATGTTTTATGCTTTTGCTATCATTTTAAGACTTGAAAAACGGTGATTCAATTATTTTGTGAGGAAAAATTAAACTTAAATACGATACGATAAAAACAAAATGCCCCCCCCCCCCCGTCCCCTGAAAAAAAAAGTAGAATTTGAGTAAAGAGCTCGTTTTATTAAAGAAATGTAGCCCCCCTGGGTTTGATGGACACCCTGGTTAAGTACACATATAAATTCAAGCTTTGGGCATACCTTAAAGTAATTTCAATTTGCAAAATTTTGGCCAATTTATCAGTAAAATAAAGATGATTACAGATAATCGGCAAAGTTGCAGAGTTCCAATAACTGCCGATAAATGGATGCCTCTCTCAAATTCAAACTCAAAATAAAGAAGAAATCTTAACTCTCAATGTAAAAACATACTGAACCACATTTTCAGAACTTATAAACATTATGGTACACTCCGCGTTGAGAAAAAATGGAATAAACAAACAGCTTCTCACTGCCGAGGAAGACATCCCACGTCTTCTTACCCTGTCGTAAACTTCTCGGCGCGATTCTAGATACCTTAAATTAGAAGTGGCTTTGAGATTAGAGATTATTCATGTCTCACGAGATGTGACGTCACGGGGCACAAAAAACCCGTATTCTCGGTATCGATTATATTGACGATACAATGAGAGTAGGGCCCCAGGAGAGAGAAAGTACCTCCATGCCATAGTCACGATTTTAGCCCGGAGCGTCCCTATCCCAGTCAGACTTCTCCGATCACTAGACAAGATGGCCAGAAAAACCAGAAGTAAGTTTAAATGCATAATGTGTTTAGGGTAAAGTGTATTTAAATATGGGTTCAAACTTAAATCATTCATAGTTTTTTTTTTTTTTTTCGCATAGTCAAAAGGAATTCTGAGATATTTTAATATATATGGGAGATTCTACGCGGTTTGAATTTAGACGACCGATAGAAAAAATTTATGTGAAACTGATTGTATTAATGTTATTGTTTTCTTAAGCATTAAAGACTATTGTCTTTTATATGAACCACCGAATTAATTCACTACAACTCTTTTATTTTGGCATTTATTGCTGAAAATATTCATAAATGTATAATTCCCAGGCGTGTCAAAATACTAGTTTTTATACGAACATGTTCGAAGTTCAATTTATGCTAACTTGGCATATTTTTTTTTTCATAATCATACACGCACATAAAAATTGAAACATATTTCATCAATATCCATTAAAAAAATATTTATTAATATTTAAAAAATACACTCTTTGACGTGCCATATCAACAGTATCACCCTCACCTGGCGAACTTCAAAGACTGAAATTTAGCATAAAAAATGCAAAAGAATGGCCTTGACTGCGAATAACCAGTGTAATATTGAGTTAAGTTAAAAACAAGCTAAGAGGTTCAACAAAAATTTTAATATTATTGCATCGGTTCTAGTTGAAAGTGCCGAAAAGCTTACTGCACCAGTCGCTGTAGCATTTCCCCTGGTAAGTATAAGTTATTATATTTCATCGTTACCTAAACGTGCGCATGTGTAGTGAAATGCATGCAGATATCACGAATCACATGAAGTTCTTGTAAGAAGATCGCGTGATTTTTGCGTGATTGATGCGTGATTTTTGTCACTCCTCTGGCGTCACTTCCCTGGCAGTTTTGTTCTTCAGAAGGGTAAATATTCATTAAAACTATGTTATAAGCATAATATATTTCATTTTTAATCTTAATTGTCCCTGTGAATGTAGTTTGAATCAACGTAAATAATGCGGAAAGTATTTTTATTAAGGATTTGCGGTGCGACTTGTATACAACATGCCATGTTTTCAAGATTAATTATTTTTATTTTATTACAACGCGAAAAAAAAAGCTTGAGCACAGGTCTTTATAGAAATAAGTGTATCTCTGATTTTACATTGAAAAATCAGTGAAGTAAGAGAAAATCGGAACTCTGCTAATAGTGTCACTCCCCTGGCAACGCATTTTCTCCCGGTATCGATACCCCCCCCCCCCCCCCAAATTGGAATTTCGTCTGGCCCTTACCACTACAATCGTAAAAATAGCGGCGACTAGTGATACGATGAGTGTGAAATTAAACAGATTATTTTTCTTTGGGGACACAAAAAACTCATTGATCGTAGAATCACCCATATATCGAATTAGTTGTATATGGGCGATTCTCTGTAAACTCGTCATTTTTCACACGAAATCTGTCCGGGCATGGTTTTTTGAAATGTTCCTATAATTATAATACTATTGCTCAGAAAATGAATCTGTTACTTTGGTTTGAAAGAGGGCCAATTGAAGTTTGTGTTTTTCTGATAAATCATGATAGTGGGTAAGTCCCCTTCCTAGTATAACTAGGCTGGGGACTGTGCCAGGTGACTGTGTTTTTGCTCTTTGTTGCGTAATATCTGCAAAACTATTGGAACATAATTAGTTACGAGACTACCTATAACTTTAGGCACAAATCGTGGACATAATTACTAATATGTTTCATAATTAAACTAATTGACATTAATGAAATCACTTCCCAGAGGACTGTTTTCGCAACGACCCTGATGCATACTTTCATCACAAATGTGGCTCTCAAACTAAATAAAGTATTGTTTCAGCACCGTTCTCGGCAATTTCAGCAAATTCACACTGATTGCTTTAAACTTCATGTCAAAAAACATTTGCAAGAGTAACAGATTTTTTCTATTGGAGCTTTGAATTTGGCTCCGGGAACTGTTTAAATAATCTCCGGACAGAATTTACATGACAATTTTAAGTTTTAGAAATACGTAATTAGACCTTATATCATGAAAAAAATATAGCTGCATTATTCTATTTTTAGATATTAATTGCCAAATTTATGTAGTGTTAATAGGTTTTCTGAAATATTGGATTGAAGTGTTAAACTATTGGATTGGGACAGCCAGGGGATTGTGTTTTTCGTGCTTAGATAATTTCTAGAAAAAAAATTAAATAGTTACCGCTCCAAATGCAATTGGGCCACAAAGTATTAATGCTAAACTTGTATTAAGAGCAATTATTACTTTATTGCACTTTATTATTTTTAAAATACTCGGTCCGGACAGCGAATTACCAGTTTACAGAGAATCGCCCATATGTATTTTCCTGTGAAAATAGTAGTTGACAAATCTTTGTGGTTATTTACTTCGTGATTGGGTCATGTTTGAACTTTCATTTTTAGCTAGTCAAAATACTAAAACATTTCCGTAATTACTCCCAGCAATTACCGTTTTACAAGCCATTGCTAGGATTTAACACTCATGAGTAATATAAAATCTGCAACGATGAACTGATTTTAGGGATGACTTCGTAAATCTGGCTGTGCTGAATTGTACGCCAGCGATGAATGTCTCATGAAGCATACAACTGGTTCACGCATATGACTGGTGATAAATGTGCCTACATTAGTAATAACCATCTCTATTGGAAGTTAAGAACTATGGTAATGTGAAATTTGAAACGACGCATTGCTTTTCGAGTGTAACTTTTAAATGGCTGAGTCAGCGGAATTGGGCATCAATAATGGACTGGAATGGTGGAGTGCTAATTTTTCTGAAATAAGGCTCGAAGAGATAGCTGCACCCTAGTAATGCTTTCTTTGTTAATTATATATGCAGTTAAAATTCAAAATGTCATGTTGCTATTTTTTTAAAGCAACGCGTTTGGGGAGAATGCTTCTAATTCGGCTTAGTAATAATTTATAAGAAACCCTAATTTTTTACATCCTATTAATATACAAAATACACATTATTCTGTTGCGTTTTTTGTCACTATTTCAAACTTATGATCACAAAAAAAAATGCTGAAGATCAGTCTCTGAATATCGGGGCAAGCTGTTTGGTTTAATCATGTGCTTGAATGAGCACTTGTAATTAACAAGAATAAAAATAACTCAATGCACTTGCATGTATTACCACGAAAGATTTTAAGCAATCAAACGAAATAATTAATTGAATTTTCAAAAATTAATTGAGCTAAACCAAAGATAGATTTATTTCCATAAATTACATTCCTAAAATCCCGAAAAGAAGTTTAGAACTTCAAACGAGCAGAAAACTTATGTCTCACTGATGACTGAAATACTTCTCAGACATTCTCCCAATCATACAATTCACACGATCACAACACGGGGAAAAATTAATTTTTAGACAGGAATCTAGACAATTGAAAAGAAATACAACAACATTTCTAATGGTCATATTAATTGTCCCTGATCAGTAAAATCCCCCTTAGATAAGTTTCTATTATTTTAGTGGAAAATTACTTGTTTATATCAATTAAGAACAAAGTAAGAAGCTGAATTTAAAGTGTCAATCATGGCGTAAGGTTAAAGATAAAAAGTGTCTCTTGTGCTGTAAACTGGAATTAATCCTAAAATGCTGCAATTTCGGGGATGGGGGGGGGGCTTTTTTCGCTCCTTGTTTTTAAAAGGTTTTCCAAACTCAAGTATAATTAGTCAAGGATGTTGTTTGTTGATCGACAATGATTAATTAAACATGAACAAAGGTGATATTACTTTAGCCGAAGTTATATGTTGCTGATTTACCAAAGTGGTTAGTTCAGTTTTTAAAAATCGGTTCAAAACACTGTTTTATTTATGTCTCTTTTATTCTATGTTTATGGAGTAAACAGAAGCAGGTATTCGAAATAAACCACTTGTTTATTTTCCACTGGACTAGCATAATACTAATTTAGTTATGAATATTTGATGGATGAGAACTGGGGGATGTGGGGACAATTTATCACGAGAAATCATTAGCCTTATTAGTTAAATGTTTCGCGAATTTATAATACGTCGACAGATTAAGATTTTTATTTATTTTAACGAAAGCTATACAGGATGTGTATTTCAATAAATGAGAATAAGCCCACATTTTTTTTTTTTTTTGCGATATCGCTGCAAAACTTTAGTAATCTTCAAAATATACTCCTGGAGCATCTTCACACTTCTACAGGCGACGTTTCCACGCTTCGTGCGTTCCCTTTGGAAGTCACCAACCGAAACATCCTTCAGAGCGTGCGTGCAAGCCCTTTTGACATCATCTAGGGTTCCGTGGTGGCGCCCTTTGAGGGCGGTTTTCACTTTAGGGAAGAGGAAAGATCTAATAGGGGTAGGAGAGCAAGATCGAGGTTGTAGGGAAGCTATGGAAGATCTTTTGAAACAACCCCATGGATTTGCTTTTGAGTATCAGTTAAAACTTTCAGCACGAGTTTGGCACAAATCTTCCTCATTCCAAGATCATCACTGATAATTTTGTGCACAACTATTTTTCTCATTCCTAGCTGTTGTGCGATCATGCGAACACATAAACGCCGATCTGTGTTCAGCAAATGTCGCATACGTTGTTAGTTTTCTGCTATTGAGGTTAACGGGTGACCTGCACGGGGTTCGTCCTCCACGCTCTCTGTCTTCTTTAAACATTTTGTGCCATCTAAAACTTAAGCTTGCAATAAGCTTTCCCTGCCGTAAGCTTGCTGAATCATTTCCACGCAAAATTTGATTGCTTGACGCTGTTCAATGCTTTGTCGCATTTTGAGCTTGCACACACTTTTTTGAAGCCCGCCTCAGCTAAAGCCAGCAGGCGACTGCCGAGTTAAGCGCTATGAAGGTCGAAGTCCACACTACCGACTACTACAACCAGTCGGAGCGCCCTCTAGCGTACAACAGAGTCAGGACAAAAATATTCTCATGATTTAAAATACGCACATTGTATGAAGTACAAAATTAATCTATTGACAAACAGCTCAAGATAGAAACACGATAAATATTTATAGTTGTAGTAGTGTTCAAATTATACTTTGGAATTAAAAACAAAGTAGTAGTACGGTTTGTTTCTGTTAGGCACCGTTGGTGATCAACCAAAAGAGCATTAATAGTTTCATAATTTTTTCACTTAAAATTAGTTTTTACTAAATGAATCATGTCGCATTGATATCACTACGCAACAAGATAATTTTCTAAAATTTAAATTTTAGGTTTTCAATTCTTACTAATAAAGAAAAAAGAACATTTGAGTGATGTTTTTTTTATCAGCTCTAATTTTCAAAATACACTAAAGTACCTGGGGGAAGATTAAATGACCACCCTTTAGTTTTAGAATAAATTTTAAAAGAAAAAAATCTTGCGCAACAAATGCGTAGTTAAATAGGTCCTGTTCCATTAAGCAATGTTTTTTTTTTTTACAAAGCAATGGCCGTTTTTATCTTATTGGTGTAAACACTTCGTTTTCGACTGTTTCTTGTACGTCAAAGAAAAAGGATCGTCTCTTGTAGAAGTCCAGCAGTATTTGGAAAGCATTCACTCAGCTCAATAACCCTAATATCTGCGTTCCATTACAGAGCTAGCTTAAAAAAACCATTCCCCATGCTCATCACTCACAGATCCACAGTTTCTATGCAAAAAAATCCTAAAGGACTTGAAGAAAATTACGTTTCAGAGACATGTAATGTATCAATAGTCGCGAAAATTCTGTAGGTTTTATTTGACTAATTCTGCTTAGCTCTCGTCTTACCTGGAACTTAGAAATACTTGTAACACCCTTAAAGGCTTCGAAACTGCTTTTCTCTTCCCCACTTAATGTTATATGGGTGATTCTACGCTATTTCAATTCAGACGGCCAATGGAAAAACTTCATGTAAAACTGATTTTATTAATGTTTTTGTATGCTTAAGCATTACAGACTATTATCTTTTATATGGATCACCCAATTAATTCACTACAATTATTTTTATTTAGCATTTATAGCTGAAAATAGTCCTAAATGTATACTACCCTTGCCTGTCCAAATACTAATTTTTATACAAACATATTCGACGTTCAATTTTTGCTAACTTTGCATGATGTTTTTTGCCATAATCATACACTTACATTAACAGAGAAACATATTTCATCAGTAAACGTTGAAAAAATATTTATTATTATTTAAAAAAAAATACACTTTTCAACGGGCCATATCAACAGTGTCACCCTCACCTGGCGAACTTCAAAGACTGAAATTTCACATAAAAAATGCATAAGGATGATGTTGATTGCGAATAACCAGTGTAATACTGAGTAAAGTTAAAAGCAAGCTAAGAGTTTTTAAAAAAAATCGAATATTATTGCATCGGTTCTCGTTGAAAGTGCCTCAAAGCGTACTGCGCCAGTCGCTGTAGTATTTCCCCTGGTAAGTATAACTTTTTATATTTCATCGTTACATAAGTGTGCGTATGTATAATGTAATGCTTATTGTGCGCAGACATCACGATTTGCGTGAAGTTCTGGTAAGAAGAACCCGTGATGTTGTTTTTATAGGTAATGTGTGATTTTGTCACTTCTCTGGCGTCACTCCCCTGGCAGTTTTGCTCCAAAAAAGGGTAAATATACATTAAAACTGTGTTATAAGCATAATTAATTTCATTTTTATTCTTAATTGCCCCTGTGAAAGCAATTTGAATGAACGTAAATATTGCGGAAAGTATTTTTATTTGGGATCTGCGGTGCGACTTGTATGCAACATGTCGTGTTTTCAAGATTGATTTTTTTTATTTTATTACAACGCGAAAACTTTTTTTGGACACAGGTCTTATAGAAATGAGTCCATACTATGATTTTACATGGAAAAATAAGTGAAATAATAGCAAATCAAACCAGAATTCTGCTAATAGTGTCACTCCCCTGGCAACGCATTTTCCCCTGGTATCGATAAACCCCCCAAAAATTGAAATTTCGTCTGGCCCTTACCACTACAATCATAAAAATAGCGGCTACTAGCGATATAATGAGTTTGAAATTAAACAGATAATTTTTTCTTTGGGGACACAAAAAACGCATTGACCGTAGAATCATCCATATCAAATACAGTGGTCTTTTTAATTGTGCGTATTTGAAGAGTCGTTAAAAGGTTTCTTCTTAAAACTCATAACAGGGGAGGTGCGTTCTCACAGACCGCTTAAATAGTCATTCCTTCACCCCTAATACATGCTTCGTCCAAATAAGTTGCTTTTCTTAATAGCTTCTTATTTTGAGACCTTGAACATCATCCTGTCTCATCAACATCTTTTCTCATGTGCATCTAGTTGAAATTCACTCAAATAGTCATTCCTTCACCCCTAATACATGCTTCGTCCAAATAAGTTGCTTTTCTTAATAGCTTCTTATTTTGAGACCTTGAACATCATCCTGTCTCATCAACATCTTTTCTCATGTGCATCTAGTTGAAATTCCATCGCATTCTTCAATAGCGGTCTGTGAGACCTCACCTCCCCTTCAGTGTTACAATTTTCGGCAGCAAGACGGTTTTGACGTTAAATTCGCGGAATCTCATTGGCGTTTCGCGCAAGGGATGCGAAATATTGTAACTGAAGTTGGGAATTATTTCAAATGTTCGCAAAACAAGCGCTGTGAATGTTTAAGGGACTAGGAAGACAGAATTATTATTTGAAATACGACGCGATATAGGGGATACTGGGGACGGTTGTGACACCGGGTGGTTGTGACAGTCGTCATATTAGCTAAACCATAATTAATACCTGGTTGAAGCAAAGAGAGAGTGTATCAGCATGTTTGTCTGAATGTGTGTCAAAGCATTGCGGTTGCCATCGAGCGACATTAACGGTAGCAGAGGGGTTAGTTACTTTTTAACAGTCAAAAGTAAGTTTTTTTGTTCGATTTCTCTTAGTAATTCCTATTGAATGGGTACAGATAGAGAAATGAAAGTTTTCCCCCGTTAGTAGTGAACCTTAATAGTGAAGTAGCAGTGATAACTTTTTATGTAGGCTATTCTGTATTGCCATGGCGATTGCTGTTTTCAAAAGTAGTGGGTTGGGGTCGGTTGTGAAAAATTGCATGAGGACAGTTGTGACACGAGTAAAACATGTTTTTATCATATTTGATGCCCATAATACGCTTGAAGAAGACATAAGGGCGATTCTCTGTAAACTCGTCATTTTTCACACGAAATCTGTCCGGGCATGGTTTTTTGAAATGTCCGTATAATTATTTTACTATTGCTCAGAAAATGAATCTATTACTTTGGTTTGAAAGAGGGCCAATTGAAGCTTGTGTTTTTCTGACCAATTGTGATAGGGGTAAGTCCCCCGCCTGGTATAACTAGGCAGGGGACTGTGCCAGGTGACTGTGTTTTTGCTCTTTGTTGCGTAATATCTGCAAAACTATTGGAGCATAATTAGTTACGAGACTACCTATAAATTTAGGCACAAATCGTGGACATAATAACTAATATGTTTCATAATTAAACTAGTTGAAATTAATAAAATCACTTCCCAGAGGACTGTTTTCGTAACGATCCTGATGGCAACTTTCATCACAAATGTGGCTCTCAAACTAAACTAAGTATCGTTTCAGCACCGCTCTCGGCAATTTCAGCAAATTCACACTGATTGCTTTAAACTTCATGTCAAAAAGAATTTGCAAAAGTAATAAATTTTTCGTACTACAGCTTTGAAAATGTTGCAGGGGACTGTTTGGAAAAACTCTGGACAGAATTTACATGACAATTTTAAGTTTTATAAATACGTAATTATACCTTATTTCATAAGAAATATATAGCTTCATTATTCTATTTTTAGATATTAGTTGCCAAATTTATGTAGTGTTAATAGATTTTTTGAAATACTATCTTTAACTGTTAAACTATGGGTTTGGGACAGCCAGGGGACTGTGTTTTTGGCGCTTAGATAATTTCTAGAAAAAAAAAATTAAATTGTTATCACTCCAAATACAATTGGGCCACAAAGTATTAATGCTTTACTTGTACTAAGAGCGATAATTACTTTATTAAACTTTATTATTTTTAAAATACTCAGTCCGGACATCAAATTACCAGTTTACAGAGAATCGCCCATAAATAGGGCAGTGTGACCTTATGAAATATAAAGAAGCTTATAAAGAAGTGAAACTTTTTTTTTCTTTCCGACAGCTTTGGAAATGCAACGTTAATCGTAAGTCTTCGATACAAAACATTCATTCGTAAACGCGATGGAGCCGGCCGGCGCTGTCACAATGAAAACAACGTGTGCATAGGTTATATTGCTCATAATAAAGTGCTTTTGAGCTCATGCAACTAGCCTTTCAAGAGTAACGAGCTTCAATAAAACAAATAAATTTGGAATCTTCCTTTGATACTTGAGAATTGTTATGAACAGACACGGCTATGACCCACAGGATGTGCATAATGTTGCCAAAACAGACGTTGCGAAATTCCAAAAACCTGATATTGTTGCATAACTTGGTATAAGGCTACTTCAACTGAACGAGGCACATTGTTAAGTGTTAAACTTTCCCAGATGAAGGTTATGTTGAATTACGTTTAACATTACTTGAAATTGAAAGTGATCTAGACTGTTTTGCTGTATTTTTGAACTTGTCACAACCGACCCCAAGCACTGTCACAACCGTCCCTGGGATGGGGTCGGTTGTGACATTTTTTCCTTTTTTGTTTAATTTGGCTCTGTGAGTTAACTATTGTACTTAGGGAGAACATTTTAGTATTTATAAGCAAGGCAATTGTACACTTTAACATAAAAACCATTTTAAACCAGCTCACAGACATTACTAAGGGATCTATGGAGGAGCAAATGAAAATTGTCACAACCGTCCCCAGTCACCCCTGCTAATAGTTAAGGTGCTATCAAAATATGCTATGTTCAGTTTTCTGGTATTAAAATGCTCTGCACACATTAAAAAACTAAAATAAAATTATTAATAAATAATATGTTCGTTTTTATTATTTGTAGTGTATTTACGACAACATATGCTTTTTCTCAAAAAATCTTAGACCTAGTAAAATTTCTTCGGAAAAGGTATATTCAAATCAAAATTTAAAACTAGTATAATTTAGTCTCATGGTGATTAGTGTTGTGGGATTTTCTGTCGCAACTAGGGGTCGAAGTTTTATGGCGGTTAGCACTATGGGAGTTGCTTCCTCGTGCCAGAGAAAACAGATCATTTGTGAGATTTAAATGCATTATTGGCTCTGTATCTTGAAAACAAGAGCTGATTTCAATGGTTAAAGCTGATTTTCGTGTTCGTGGAACAATTCTCCAGAAATAACTATTTTTGAGCAGAATGCAATTTTGGTGTTGAGTAGCGTATCTTTGTCTAGTCTTTTTGGGATCTTGATCAGCGTTTCTCTAAATTCTATATTAGGTGAGTGTACCCAAATTCCATCCAAACCAATAAGTGAGGCCATCCCCCCCCCCCCATTTTTTGATGTAGTATAAAAAATAACTTTATCGCGAGTGCATACTTATCAAAAACACTACATAATGATAATGCGTTATCAATAAGCAGTCAGTTATCACTAGGCAACAATGGAGCAAAAGTTATAACATGAGGAGGGTAGTCAAAACTACCTGATCTTATTTCAACTTCACGGTTCACTGTAGCTTACTACTAAAAAAAAAGTGTTTTAGTGCTCTTGACGCATAATACATGAAGTTAATGAATCCAAAAAAAAAAGGCATTGTACACTGCAGGGCGGTTTAAGCATAAGGAAAAATGAGTCACGTTCAAATGTTTTTTAAACTTTTTTTAGTCAATATTATTTTATTTGTGAATTGGCAACAACATTTTCGCGTGCTTTCCTTCTTTGCGCATTTCACCGTACAACGTTTGATTAATATTACCCACATTTTCAATTACTGTTTTTGAATAGCACCATCATGTGTATAAACCTTCCCCACATGAGTCAAGTTGATACCAGTGTATAAAATCATATACATTTTTTCCTTCGCTTGTTTTCCTGTCGATGCGCAAGATCTTGCTTATTCCTTAATCAAATTCCATGCTTTATCCCCGCCCCTCATTTTAAAGCTTAACTTGCCAGCTAGTGACGAAAAATAGTGTTCAAAAGTTTGTATTCTGCAAGTAAGTAGTAAATACATGCTGCCAGAGTCACCTGCATTACTAGAACAAATGTAGTACAGAATTTGACGATCATTTCTCAAAGGCTTATTCTTGTTCCAAATACCACTCGGGTATCCGAGCACAAGTAAACGAAAACTGCTAGATTTAAGGCTGGATAGGTACGGCTTCCGTTTTTACGAGCACCATTAAGATGGAAGATCGTTTTAGCTAAACCCACATACCATAAAGACCCATTTATAGGGTAGGCATCCATTCATAACACACTTTCACACACATAAAAGGCAATGACCGGAGATAAAATACGTTCATACTCAAGCTGGGATTCGAACCCCGAGCCACAGCATCACTGTCAAGCGTCTCTGATCACTAGACAAGGTAGCCGACTCCCAAAGACTTTTCTTTTTCCATCTCAAGTTCTAAAAACTCACTTGCGCATCTTCAGTGTAGTATTAAATAATTTGTTACCTAGCATTTTATTCAATTATCTTTCCATCAGATGCAAAATATTCCAAGATGAACAGTTTTACGCCATTTTTAACCCATTAATGCCTAGCGTCCCTTTTTAGGGACGGTCCAAAAAGTGTCTGAATTTTCTAAAAATGAACATTTCAACCAAATAATAGTGTTCAATTATTACTTTGGTATTGTTACAATTCATTATTACCAAATTTCAGCACATAACCATTGTAAAGTGTGTTCTGTAGCCGTTTGATTATGATCTTTATCAAGAATTACATCGTTCACAATCTCAAGAACAAAAAGCTAAGTATTTAAAATTATTCCCAGCTTATGTTAATTGTTGCATTTATTTCTTCTTATAAAATGTCTTTTTAAATATTATATCGTAAGCAGAAAAAAATAGTAAAATAAGTATAATTCAACCGCGACGAGATGGCCGGTGTCAATCAGATGAGAAAACGAGTCTATTACTTAAAATAGGTAGAATTTCAACCCATTCAAATTCCCCCATCAATTGTGAATCTCATTCCTCAATTTTCATCTGCGTATCACCCTTCCTAAAAATGGACAATCCTGAAAAAAGGAGGAGTCATAGGCCATCTCTGCGAAGTTGAATTATATGTACCCTCTGGTGCCTAGCGTCCCTTTCTAAGGACGGTTTTTCTTTTTTTCATAAAAAAAAATATTTTTACATGATATTTTTTAAATTATTTTTCTTCTCCATTAAACCCAAATTGTAACCAGCATACAAAATATCTTTGGAAACAAATGTCAGGCATTAAGGGGTTAATAAAAATGTGCAATTGTTTCATTGAAAAGATTACGTCAAGTCGAAAACCAGAACTGCTGACGTCACGTACTTCGCGCAAACCGTTAATAACAACTGCAATCTATTATATTGAAAATGACGCGTCCATCAATTGGTTGTGTTTTAAACATGATGAATGGTGCATCAAGTTTGTCATCATAATGGGCAGTGCATGCGTATAATTAGTTCGTTTGATAGAAAATCCCCCATTTGATGAAAGTGGCTCAAAAATTTATATCTACTATAAATTTCGTGCTAAACGGGAATTTTCGAAAGTAAACTTTTAAGTTCAATTACTTTCAGTAGGTGTGATTTTATTGCTTCTAAACTGACGTGGTAACAGTGAAATATGGCCTGCTTTTGATAGTTACCTAAATCTGCGCGGCAGTTTTGATTGTGATTTATTCATGCTCAAAGAGCTATAATACTTTTCTTTTGAGAGTACAAGTGTCTTTTATGAGAATAATTTAAAAGTCACTGGATGTAAGTGCTCACTTCTGCTGTCCATTTTTATGCATTGCACTAGCTTTAATTTTCGGCTACCTATTGAGTCTCAGAATCTACTTATTTTCTTAAACGCGTGTGCGAATACAATGCTGAATCACTAAATAATTATTTTTTTTAATACTTGACTTTATTATTGATTAGAAATAAATAACATATCAGGGTCATTCCACCGTCCAATGCGGGACAATCAAACAAATGCGGGACATCAAATTTAATTTATTTGCATGCGTCACGTGTGTGGCAAAGTCAACTTCGTGTAAAGTTGTGAAAGAATTAGTTAATATTTGTGCTCCATTACTATAGCAATGACGAAACAGACTATATACTTTTAAAGCTAAGGTTCGAATACAAATGAAGCGGGGCCGTATTTAAGGGGAAGGTTTTTAGGGTTCACACCCCTCCTAAAATTTAGAAAACTGTTCCAAAAAAATGCTTTTCTTATACTTTTTTACTGAAAAAAATTATTACTACTTTTTTTTTCAATTTTTGTGTGTTTTTGAATTTCATTTGAATAATAATACTAATTCAGTGCTTTATCTGCAGTGTTTATTGTAATTATTGCCAACATTATTTCTTACAAAACAATCCTTTAAAATTTGAATACCTCTCACAAAAACACCAAAATCATTTACATTTTAAAGTACCAAACTCTACATTTCAAACATTATATAGGGGTAATAAAATATGAATTTAAGGAAAACATGTTTTTAGTATAACGCGCATCCCTTATTTTGAGTTGTTAGAAGATGAACATTTAACAGGGGTGAAATTATGAAGTGTACACATCATATTTCTTTTTTAATTTAATAGATACGTCGATTTTTACATCTCTTCATGTCACTTCCCTTAAAGCAGCATCACCTCATTTAAATAACCTAATGCAACAGAAATCGGCGTATAGAAACGAAATTGAATTAGATTGATCATATAGATTTCACGAAAACTGTGTCAGGCAAAATCCTCCCCGATACAAACGTCTGGTTTCGGCCCTGTATATGCCATTTGCTGAGAAATAATAAGGTAAACCATTGAAAAAATATTTTCGGAAAAAAAATAGAACCGACTTCAGTTGGAAATTGCTCTAAAAAGTAAAAAATAATTTTTTTCTTTGAACACCATCGAAACTACTTTTAAACATAAGTTTTGAAGTCGGCGCAAAAACGATAGGTAAAATGATATTTAAACATATTTTGCCAACATTTTTTCAGCGAAACCATTGAAAATTAAAAGCAGAATATTTGTACCATTACACGAATGTGTGGTAATCAATGAAATGAATCCATTAAAATTTACATTTATAGTTGAATTGTAGTTGCATATGATTCTATACATTGTTTTTGCGCCGACTTCAAAACTTATGTTTAAAAGTAGTTTCGATGGTGTTCAAAGAAAAAAAAATATTTTTTACTTTTTAGAGCAATTTAAAAATATTTTATTTCATTCTTTTTAGTGTAAATGCACTTAAAGTAGTCAAAATATAGTTAAAAACCATGCAGCTGTTCAAAAAAATCCTTGCAGACCTGTACTCGATCTCATTCCATCAGGAACTTCAACCCGACGCGTTTAACCACTTGACCATCGGGTCGCTCATTGCAGTAAGGATTTACGATAGTACATATTGTTTTAAATAACATGAAATTTTAGTTTTTCGATTTCTTGAATTTGACGTAAATGCAAGGTATAAAATACAGAATTTCATAAAGGTACAAAAATTAACATAATTGATTGTGTATATAATTCTTGAAAAAATAATATAAGTGCCGCAAATCAAAAACCATTTATTGCCACAATCGATTCAAAGCCCCAAAAATGGCGCAAACGTCCATAAGAAAATTCTACAGCATCGAAGGACCCCATTGCCAATTTTGACAAAGATCCGACCAAAACTGTCATTTTGTACTATAAAAAAATACGGGGTGGATCTCCATGGGGGATGTACCTGCATAAGGACATTGCAATCATTAAATCATTCAAAAAGAAAAAAACATGCAGATGTTCAAAAAAATCCTTGCAGACCTGAACTCGATCTCATTCCATCAGGAACTTCAACCTGACGCGCATAACCACTTGACCATCGGGTCGCTCATTGAGTTACGGATTTACAATAGCACATATTGTTTTAAATGACATGAAATGTTAGTTTTTCGATCATAACTTTTTTTCTAGTGAACAAATATCGTCATATGAGTACATGGTACCTAAGTTACACCATCTCCTACTGATTAAAAAAAATCGTTCAAATCGGTTTAGTAGATCAGATGTTATGTGCGAACAAACAAAAAAAAAGTATACGCTTTGAAATGAGAACCTCCTCCTTTTTTGAAGTCGGTTAAAAACTAGATGTTACGGCTATTCCACGGAAAAGTGGGTATTTTTTCTCGCACGTGACGGTTCATTATTTCATTAAAACGTAAGAGGTAATGAAGAAATTTCCTATTCATAGGTAATGAAGAAATCCCTTAAAGCAGCATCACCTCATTTAAATAACCTAATGCAACAGAAATCAGAGTATAGAAACAAAATTGAATTCAATTGATCATATAGATTTCACGAAAACTGTGTTAGGCAAAACCCTCCCCGAAACTAAAATCAGGTTACGGCCCTGAAATGAAGCATATGCCATTTGCTGAGAAGTAACAATTTAAACCATTGAAAAAGAGATGTTAGGGCAATTCCACGGAAAAGTAGGCATTTTTTCCCGCACGTGACGGTTCATTATTTCATTAAAACGTAATAGGTCATGAAGAATTGTTTTATTAAGAAATGACACATCCGTGCGTAATTTCTTAAGCAACAAAATTTTGTTCCTTACCCTTTTAAATTATTATTATTAATAAAATATATGAAAGCTTCACGTGCGAGACAAAATCAATGGTTTCCGGGGAATAGACCTTTAGCTAAAGCTTTCTATTTCAATGTTTCACTGCAAACAAAGTATGTTTAATCTGTTGCACCAGAAGCACATTATTCCTCAAATGTATCGTTTAACGTAACTATTTAATTATTATTTAATTGACATAAGTTAATACTGTGTTCACAATGTAAAACAAAAAATATTTAAAGTTCCTTTCTGACATGTGCATCGCAAGTCCTTTTAAGATAATCGTGAAGAAATAAACATCGTTTCATAATGGAATCGTTTATTTCAGCAACCCATCAAACGGCAAAAACATATACAGGGTGTCCACTCCAATCGTGGACCAATAGCTAATTTCTAAACCGTTAGAGATAAGCATATAGTTTATTTAGGAAAAAATCTCAAAATTATGAAAGGAATTTTGGGTCTATTCAATGTTTTTCAAAAAATCAAATTTTGAAAGAGTTACGAAATTTAAATTTTTATACAGCCCCCCAGTCCTATCAATCATATTTAGTAAAACATTCTTGACACTGTAACGTTTAAAACTAAAAAAAAATCACTCTTCTACCACAAAAATTGACCGAGTTATGACGTTTTGAAAAATCAAGATTTTGAAGGATTTCGCATACGGTCCCTTAAGTGATCTCTCGATGACGTCATGAAACAATGCAAAATCTTGATTTTTCAAAACGTCATAACTCGGTCAATTTTTGTGGTAGAAGAGTGATTTTTTTTTAGTTTTAAACGTTACAGTGTCAAGAATGTTTTACTAAATATGATTGATAGGACAAGGGGGCTGTATAAAAATTTAAATTTCGTAACTCTTTCAAAATTTGATTTTTTGAAAAACATTGAATAGACCCAAAATTCCTTTCATAATTTTGAGATTTTTTCCTAAATAAACTATATGCTTATCTCTAACGGTTTAGAAATTAGCTATTGGTCCACGATTGGAGTGGACACCCTGTATATCATTACATTAAATTATTTAATCAGGATAAACACGATATCTTCTAAAAGAAATATATCTAAATACGGATACCTTTATGAATAAAATATTAAAAGCCTTACCGAAAAATTCTTAAATAAGGATAAAAATGTATTTTCGAACTTTTAGAACATGTCGCTGAACGGGTTTCTGAAATAAACGGGTCAATTAACATCAACTTTTTTATCACCATTATAGACAAATGCATGTTGGCACGTTTTGTTTAGCTATTCAGTTTATCGTCTAAATTCTCGCTTAGTTTAATATTTTTTAGGATGTAAGCAGTAATTTTTAATTATAGTAATCCGTCATTTAAAAAGACGAACAGTTGATTTTCTTCAATGTTTTTCTATTAGTTTCGATCTTATAGATTCGAAAAAAAAAACATTTACACTACACGTATTTACTATTCAAATTGCTCTGTGACTACTAGAAATGCAAAACATCAATACAGGATTTAGGTAAGATATGCAGATGCCAAGGAGTATGGTATTACTGATTTGATACTTACCAAGAAACCATACGATAGAGTAATCTTGAAAAAAAAAATCTAAATAATTAGAAATTGAAAGGATACGGAAAAATATTTTGGAAGCATAAATTATTTGCCCTCGCTTCCACGTCACCAAAACATAAGATCAGCCGAAATCTTTTTAAAAAGTCGCTAAATTTAGCGATTTATCACGAAGAATGGAAGACATATTTCATATGTTTTGCAGATGCAGATGGTGATGGTGAAGTCACGAGGTAACCTCAATTTCCCTTAAAATCATCAAATTAGACATTTCGATTTTTCTTAAAATGTCAGCAGACTTTAACTGTAAAAAAAATACTTTATTTTCCAAACTATTTAACATTTTCTTCTCAATATACAATGGGCATAGTACAACCTCAAAAAGGATGAATAATTTCTAAAATTGAAAATTAGAGTACTCAATCACGAACATTTTAAATACAGATACCAGAAACTTTTGTAGTTTTATATGCACGTATTATACCAGAGCAATCCAAACTTAACGAAAAGCAATGTCCGTTTTATCCGTGATATCATATTAAACGGCGTCGTATTACGAGAATTAATTCAACTATGTTTATTTTCATTCCAAAATCCTTTCCTTTTTTAAAATTTAATCAAGCAGAACAATTACAGAAATGCAGTAAATATAAAAAAGGCAAACAAGAAAAACATCAACGTAAAAGAAAATCGCAATAGTCAATTGTAGAGAAGATGTAAGAAATTTTTGTCCGCCTCAACCAAGACTTTCAGTTTGACGCACGTATTACGCATGAACATTTTTATGCAAATAGCCAAGCAAACTTTAGAAAACAAAAGTATACTCATTTTGACTGCTATTTCGTGTTAAACGAGGATGTATTAAAAGAATTCAAATGCATTTATTTTTGCTCCTAAATTCGTTCTTGGAATGAAGTAAGCAGAACAATTAGAAAAATGCAGTAAATCAAAAATGCAAACAGAAACGCCAGCGTCGTATTTGAACTATTGATTCCTCGGTAAATGACATTTGCTCATGAAATGAAATATTTATTACCTATGTACAACAAGTATAGTTTATTTTACTTGCAAATATTATGCACAAGAGCTTTTGCCTGCTGTGTGTTTCTTTTTCAAACTTTAGCGAGTGCTCTTTTACTAATTGATAAGTTAGCAGAATAAATTATGTCTACATTGAATCTCGCTTTGAAGTAATTGTTAATCAAAAGTTGAATATAAAAATATATTACGTATGCATTTTGAATTAATATAAGATAGATCGGGGAAGACTCAGTATTGGGGAAGATGCCGTATCATGTGTTTTACCCACAAGCATCTACAAAAACAGCTAGCCAGTCAGTTAGAATGAAGGAGCATGTACATTGAGTGCGTACATAAATTGATTTCAATTTACCGCAGACTTCAGGGATTTTTTTTATAGTGTTCTGTCATTCAGGGATGTTTTTATAGTGTTATGTTGCAATCAGTGCGAATTGCCGATATTGTTGAGAACGGTGTTAAAATGCTGCTTTGTTTAGTTTCAGAGCCACATTTGTGATGTAAGTATGCATCTTGGTCGTTACGAAAACAATCCTCTGGGAAGTGATTTTATAAATGTTAATTAGTTAAATTATGAAACACATTGTTATTTCCCAGGTATGTATCTAAATTTATCGGTGGTTTCGTAACTAATTATGTTCCAATTATTTCAACAAGGTCAATGTTTTTTATATTTTTAATTTTAGCACTTGTTTACATTCAATGTTATCGTTTTTAGCTATAATTTAAATGTATGTGGGAGTTTTATTGACTGTCTTAGCCATCATATGTACTAGTATCGTTTCTTATCTTATGTTTTTGGATTATTTGTGGCATTCACTTATCCGCGGTTCCCGTGCCACCCTATTTCACGGATTATCGGGAGTTTATTGTATTTCAATGTTTATACAAACAGAAGACTAAACTAAACATAATAATTACATTTTTACCATTTGGCTGATAATTAATGATCCGTTTCTGAACCGGCGAGCGGCAAGACATATAAATCTGCTCATCAATCACACCTCCTGACACGAAACTATTGTGGAATCAATAGTGAATTTCAACTTTTCAAGTTTGATCAATACTTCCGGGCCAGGTCACGTGGAGGGAGGGGTGGATCCAGAGAATTCATGTGCCTGATTCAAACAGATATATGGTGTACAAGACCTGATGAATTAGGCATTATATACTGCCCAGTTTTTTAAGAGTTATAAAATAAATAGTCAGGGATCCCTGATAGAGATTTTTCCGTTTATTACTATCAAGCTAATTTTTCGTAAGTAGCTTCATTTTAATGAGACGCCCAACTTTCCCTCTTACAACAATTCTCTGTTGTGGTAGCTAACAGGGGTAGCAGGGATCAAATGTGTCGATTCTATGAGTCTCAAAAACTGATCACTAACTGTGGCTTTTTTAATTAAATCGTAAGATAATTATTAACTTTGTTGAAAAAAATATTTGTCCTACAAGGTGTATGGTTTGATCAAAGAGTCCCCCTCCTCCCAACATGTATGGATTACGAGGTCATCAAAAGTAATTACTAACAACCCGAGTTTTTTTCTACTGCTTACTTAATATGTATACAATTTAACAGTCACGTTGTCCTACAAATTGTGTGAGACGTTATCCCAGTCCTACGATCAGAAATTGTTAGAACCACGAGACCACTTTTTTCATTACTAACTGTAGGACAAAAATATTACATTATAGGTTAGTGTATTCTCTATCCAGATAAACCATTGTCCTACAAGAAAACAGGTAGGTATCACGAGTCCGACACGAATTGTAAATTTCGCTTTCTCTTTGGAATAAGTGAAAGCATAAGTGAAAGTCCGTTTAAGTTTTACTAATTTTATTTTCCAGTTAAATTATTTGTGTATTGTTTTTGCATTCATAAAAAACAATTAATCTTCATCAGATTCTTCAGATAAATCATCATCTTCTTCACTAATCTCACTTTCATCTTCATCTTCTTCATTTTCGTCATTAGTGATATCTGACTCTGTAATAACATTTAAAAAATAAAGAAATGGCAGATTAATTAATAAACGAATAAAAATAAAAATACTATGAATAGTGGACCTTGTAAGTCAGAAGATAGTTCTTCAATGGCTGGACTTAGTGGACCATCAAACAAATAGTATTCGTATTAGCCGTCAATTATCGTCCGCCCATAATTTTCTGGCAACTTTTTTGTGGGGCACCGCATGTGTGCATTGCACCATACGTTACAGATAATTACAGTTCGCTTAATTTTTTGCAGTAGTTCTTGCTTTGTAGGCGGCAAACTCAAAGGATCATATCCTACGATTTTCTCTAAAAAAATTTCTTCTTTTTCATTTTTCGCTTTATAGCCCTTTTCAAACAATTCGTATCTACCTTTGTTGATGTCATTTTTCATTTTTAATGAATATACTCTACATACGTACTCTTCAATGCTTCGAACTAACTCATTCGATGTTGTTAATGCTGCATGTTCACTTCGCTATGTACAACATCTTGATATTTGTGTTGATGATGCTTTCGAGTAGATAAAAAAGTTTTGCAATGAAGCCAAATTTCTTTACTAAATTTCTTGACATATTCTCTTTTCCGTCGAAATGTAGGATTTTTGCAAAACAAATTGTAAAAAAAGCACTCCATTATTATTTTGGAGCATTAAAAAAATATCTTGACATTTGTTGTTAGAAGACAAACACGCGGTCGAATGAAACTTTTTTTACACGGTTATGGACGACATTTACGGAAAATATATAATATGCTCTGGGCATGCGTACCGGCAAGGCTCAGCTATAATGCCAAATTGTACAAAGTAAATTTATTTTTACTTGTATTAATTTAAAATGTGTATTCAAATGGAGTACCACGAAATTTGAAGGACAATGTGACTGGTAAATCAAATAAATATTTAACTAAGCAAAAATTTAAAAATCAGGTAATTTGTAATTATTCTTGATGATCTCGTAATCAATACATGCTTGGAGGAGGGGAATCTTTGATCAAACCGAATATTTTTTCTACTTATGATAATAATTTCCTTAATATTTAATAAAAAATCAAGAGTAAGGGCCATGCTCCACATCGACGTAAAGCAGAAAAAATAGGCAGAAGCGTAAAATGGATTCAATGGTGTTCCTATGAAAAGTACCCGGATTTTCGGTTTCTGCCTTCAGTTTCTGTCGCGTTTTACGCTGATGTGGAGCATGGCCCTAAGTGTTAAATTTTTGTGAACCATTAAATTGACATATTTTATCCCTACTACCCCTGTTAGCAACCACAATCCAAAATTTCGTTTATGAAATTGTCAGGTGTCTCATTGAAACGGCGCAATTTAAGAAGATTCAGCTTGGTGCTGATTAGTTATTCATCAGGGTACTACATTTTCAGAACGTAGGACCGGGATAACGTACCATGCAATTTGTAGGACAATGTGACTGTTAAATTATATACATATTAAGTAAGCCGTAGAAAAAAACTTGGGTTGTTAGTAATTACTTTTGATGACCTCGTAATCGATACATGTTTGGAGGAGGGGGACTCTTGGTACAAACCATACACCTTGTAGGACAAATATTTTTTTGAACTATGTTAAGAATTATCTTACGATTTAATTAAAGAAGCCACAGTTAGTGATAAGTTTTCGAGACCCATAAAATCGACACATTTGATCCCTGCTACCCCTGTTAGCTACCACAATAGAGAATTGTTGTAAGAGGAAAAGTTGGGCGTCTCATTAAAACGAAGCTATTCAAGAAGTTTCAGCTTGATAGTAATTATTTTTTCATCAGGCATTTGTACTACATTTTTAGATCGTAGGACCGGGATAACGTACCACACAATTTGTAGGACAATGTGAGTGTTAAATTATATACATATTAAGTAAGCAGTAGAAAAAAACTTGGGTTGTTAGTAATCACTTTTGATGATCTCGTAATCCATACATGTTGGGAGGAGGGGGACTCTTTGACCAAACCATACACCTTGTAGGACAAATATTTTTTTTCAACAATGTTAATAATTATCTTACGATTTAATTTAAAAAGCCACAGTTAGTGATAAGTTTTTGAGACTCGTAGAAACGACACATTTGATCCCTGCTACCCCTGTTAGCTACCACAATAGAGAATTGTTGTAAGAGGAAAAGTTGGGCGTCTCATTAAAATGAAGCTACTCACGAAAAATTAGCTTGATAGTAATAAACAGAAAAATCTCTATCAGGGATCCCTGACTAAAACGTTTCAGTTTAGCAATAATTATATCTTAGCGAACGTGAAAGATTTTAATTGTTACCATAATCATGAAATATTTTTGTTTGCAATGTCATAAACAAAGAATTAAAAACTTAAAAGCAAAAAAAAAAAATGAAATTGTGAATCTGACTCGTTTAAAATGTGAAATATGATTCCTAACAAAATGTAATTGAAGTTCTTACGTAGCTATATGCAATTGGTTTGCATTAAAACTTTTTTTTTGTCCCAAAGTCCACTCAAATCTAACTCGGCCAAATGTATCTATCACCCTTTGCACTTTAATAAAGTGCATACAATAATTTTAGAAGTATTTTTGACAAACTAGTATTAATGTTCAAACAGTTAACTCATCGAATGTTGAAAAAGTTTTTTTTCCTTTAATCTTCACTTATTTACAATTTCATAATATTTGATGAATCCCCTAACGAGGGGTTTACGCCCTTTTTGGGTTCT